>JAOTRH010179464.1:0-12058 GCA_034768845.1 Heliamphora exappendiculata | reverse complement strand
ATTAGTTAGAAGGTTATAGTGTTTTGCTTCTGGGCCTTGGCTCATGGCATTCGTGCCACAGGTGAGGAGGAGTTCTTAGACGAAGTCATCCCAGAGGGACAAGAAGAGTTGGAAGAACAAGGTGAGTTCCAAGAGCACATGGATCATGCTGATGCGTTCTGAGGAGTCGAGGCCTCTACGTTTGTTCTTATATTCAGTTCTCTCGTGCTTAGTGTAATTTTTGAAATTTCTTGGTGAAACTGTAATAGTTTTGTACTTTGAATGGTTTAGAACTCCTTTATGATATAATAACTAACGTATATAAATATGAATGAATGGCTAGAATATCCCTTTATTTATATTTATGTATATCCCGACGTGCCCGAAGGACAGGGCGTCACACGCAGCCTCAGCGCTGCCACTTTGTCTCTGATGGCAGGTCTAAGGCCCCGCTTGAACTGCTTAGCATGTAACTCATCAGTTGCTACCATCTCTTGTGCAAACAGAAATAAACATGTAAACTTATCCTCATACTGGACCACTAACAATCCTGCTTGGGTAAAGGATAGGAATTCCTCCCTATAAACATCTCTTGAGGATCTCGAAAAATATTTCTCAAGATACACTTTTGTGAAGGCTGCCCAGGTGCCCTCCTAGCAAACTTTCACCATTCGTGCACGTCCTCTCAAAGCTGAAAAGTGGTGAAAGTCACTCTGAAATCATCCTCAACTATCTTCAACATGTTAAGGATTCGGGTAATGAGCTCTAGCCATTCTGTGGCAACCTTCGGGTCTGGGTCTCCAGTAAAAGTTGGGGGTTCAACCTTTAAAATTCCCTCATTGCAGAAGTCATCCTAGGTTTAGGCACTCTGGCTCCACCCCTTACTGCCTCAACAAATTAGCTCATGGTATTCATCATTTCTCACATTAGGTCAGCACCTTCTATATGTTCTTGTGGGGCATTCATGTCCCCACCTTCTAGAACAGGTGCGAAACCACGACCCCTACCTCGACCCCAAACTCGACCTTGCCTCAGTGGCATAACTCTATATAAAGATGGAAAACTAATCAATACCAGAACAAAATGTAACATCATGCTTCCAAAGAAGTTCTACTCAAATCAAGTTGTCATTCAACACTTATAAATCGCATCAATAAGTCTCACATAATGAGGAGCACCATGAGGAGTGACACGTCAATTTGAATAAATCATCTAGATTTCTCATCAGAAATTACGTCGGCCAAATGCATTTCTAACTTGACCTCTAATTTAGTTAGTCAGGTGCCCAAGGGTAAGAGAAGTCATCCCTAAAGTTGAACCTATATACCTACGTATATCACATAACACAAAATGCACTAGATTCTATCACATTCTCATTATACCAACATGTTAACATATGCATGCTAAACACAAACACTGACTTCATAAGGTGGCACGACCACTTTCCACGCTTCGAAGTTATTCAAACCTAGAGCTCTGATACCATTCGTCACGGCCCAAACCCCAACAAGATAAGTTAGAAGAATAAAACTAAGAAAGCGTTAACCTTTCAAACCAAACACTCTTTTTCGATTAAATGAATTTTAAGATAATGATGAAATATTAGAAAGGAAGACATCTGGGACTTCAATTTGAACATACACTTGACTCAAAAAGGTTTAAAGATGAAGGAAGTACATCGATTTCAAAATGGGAACAAAATTTGAAAACACTAAAATTTTGACCACATAGACAGAACCCTCAATCGGTCTATTGCTGCTTATAGTTTCTCGCACCTGCAGAGGAGACACTGAGAGGATGCAAAAACCACTCGATTAGCCTGATGACCGATCAATCGATCTGGTCTTGGAACACTTTTCTTTTTCAATCATTTTGAAAACTCTAACTTCCAACTATGTAATGCCCGTTCCTCCAGGCATGTCAGGACATACATAAGTATAGATAAAAAAATATTCTAACAATTCATTCATATTTACATATTATAAATATTACATCATTAAGAGTTCTAAACTGTTCATAAGTACATAACGATTACAGTTTCACTAGAGAATTTAACAAAAATTATATTACGCCCGTGGAAACTGAATAAAAGAACAAAAGGGAGAAAATTCAGATTCGCCAAACTGCATTGTCGGGATCGGCTGGCTCCTGCCACTCACCCTGTTCTTCAATTCTGTCTTCTTCTTCGGGGGCGACTTTTTCCAAGAACTCCTCCTCCTCACCTGTGGCATGAATGCCACGAACAAAGCCTAGAAGAAAACTCTCCAAACTCTCTAACCAATCTCACAGCATAAACTCACCACAACGTATTTCATACAACATTTAAAGCATTTATAAATCAAAGAGACATACAAAGATGTAAATACAGTAGACAGGTAAGTATTTGACAACAAATTATGCAGGTAATGAAGAGTGCAATGAAAATGCGTTTGCCCAAACCAATTATAAATCAACCAATTGAATTTTGAGTGACACCATTATGTTCCCATACGTTAGGCTCCATACACCAACGTTACCGATCACAACGGCGTATGGTGAATGTTCGGCTCAAGATGTGGCACCGCTCAGGACGTACATGGCCCAAAGTCGATCATACCCAACACGATAATCCAAATGGCACTATTACGTTCTCATACGTTAGGTTCCCGTACATCAGCGTTCCCGATCATAGTGGCATTTAGCGGCTGTTCGGCTCAAGATGTGATACAGCTTAGAACGTAACACGGCTTAAGACATACATGGCCCAAAGTCAACATATCCAATATAATAACCCAAATGGTACCACTACGTTCTCGTACATTAGGTTCCGTTAGTAAGTGTTCCCGATTATAGCGGCGTATAGCAGTTATTCAGCTCAAGACGTGATACAGCTCAAGCTGTAACATGGCTCTAGTCGTATATGGCCTATTGTCAACATCACTTCCATAATATAACCATAACTGAAGGAGCGACATAAACCAAAGAGGCATATACCCACAAATAGGACCAAGGTACAAAATAACCAAAACCAATGTATATGATGCAACCCATAAAATGCCCCAAGTGCTATGCAATGATGCTTATGGTACAACAACTCGTATCTTGAAGTAAAACTTTAACAATAGCATGGGATGAAACTAAACACGGCATGACATACAAACCAACATAGCGTAAAGTATAAGTTTTTAAAGCATAAGGTACAACTCACTAAAGCATAGAGTACGAGTATATGAAGCACAAGCTATCATTTATGTGACATAGATTCAACCTATCGGCATGCTTTCTATTCATTAAATTGTCA
Source organism: Heliamphora exappendiculata (assembly GCA_034768845.1). Taxonomy (NCBI): domain Eukaryota; kingdom Viridiplantae; phylum Streptophyta; class Magnoliopsida; order Ericales; family Sarraceniaceae; genus Heliamphora; species Heliamphora exappendiculata. Next base: position 8,799 of record JAOTRH010179464.1, on the reverse strand, counting down.
ATTTTGTACACCAATCACTCACATAATTCATTTAAAGTCTATATCTTCAAGTCTCACAATGTGGCATGCCACTCATACACTTAGCCAAATTTAGGTAAATGTTTATGCGTCAAATTTAAAATTACAACAGTGTTTTGGGACACCTAGACATGGAGTTAAATTTTGAATTTTGAACACCAATTAGATAAAAATAATTCCAACAACTTTCATATTTAATACTAAGGTCAGATCCTAGGGCCAATGGGTCCTTTGTTTTAATTAAGAGAAAATCATTTAGCCCTTTACAGAGAAAAGTATAAATTTTAGGCCTCTGTTGGACTTGGTTTTCAGGCATCAAATCAAGGGCTATGGGTTTGATTTTTGGGGAGGTTTTATTTTAAGGTGTCCCCTACATGTTTCATGTTTAGTTCTAAGGCTAGTTATTTAGAACAAGTTGATGATTTTGGCCATTTTATAAAATGGGTTCAGTCAACATAAAAAGGTTCAGCTGAACCGATTTTTAATAGAGAATGCTTAAGAACTTTGAGGGACCATCCGAGTGGATTTTGGGCTGAATTTTGGTCAGTATCTGGTTTAATATGTTATCTACATTTTGTATGAAAACCACTTTTGGATTTGGCAATTAAAATCATAGGTTTCTCCTACAAAAACATGTGGCAGAGAGCTCTGTCAGTCATTGAATCACAACAGTGACTTTGGGTAGAGTTTTGACCTATCAAGACTTCATAATTTTAGCTCCTTTTTGTGGACAATAAGATAAACATGATATCTACAAGTTTTATGTTTTAACCTAAGGTCGGTTCTCACTCTAACCTAGGGTTTTATGTCTGCAATCCAGAGTAATCAGAATCTAACACTCTTTGGTAAAAATGGTGTATCCTGAGTCTACGCAATGAAATCACTTCAAACCAATTTTATATTAAAGAGAACGTAAAAAGATAGGCCTGGACATAAAAATGACACTTAGATCATTTTTTTACAATTAGTTATGGTAATCTAAAGTTCATGACAAAAAGTTAATATGCCTAGAAAACCAAGTCATTTAGGGTTTCGATAACTTAGCTCATTATATGTTTAAATTTAATATTTTTTCTTTGCATGTATGTAATGTATTCATACATTCCAAAGTCGCAAAACCTATACAAGCCATTAAACTCAAAAAAAATTTATATGCAAACACATCCAACACTAGATTACTCATGAACAGCCCCTATTCATTCTTTACGACGTCTTTTTACCCATTTTTGGTTCTTATTCTTGGTTGTGTTCTAAGAGATGAGTTGAGAGGAGTTTTATGTTGATATTGGATAGAAAGTTTAGAGGTTTTACTTACTTATTTAAGGACCTAAGGTAAGGAAAATAACCTAAGGACTTGGCTTTAATGCTTCTCCTTTGTTCCTCCTTATTTTCTTCCTTCTTCTTTCCTTCTTTCTCTCTCAATCTTGTGGAATACTTAAACACTCAAGAAATCAGGTCTCTCCCTCTCTATATTGCCGAAACATGGAGAAAAGAAGTGGGGGTTGGGGTCTTGTTTTATAGCCAAGGACTTAGTGGATTCAATTATGATGTGTAAGGCCATAATTTGAATTTTTTTCTTGTTTATTGGTTGCATGCAAGGTGGGAGGCTTTTGAGACTTACACATATCAGATATGTCAGCTAGGGATTTTGGCTATGGGCTGTTTGGGGCATAGCAAAACTGATTTTGTATTATTTTAATAATTAAATGGGGTTTTGGTGCATTATTGGGCAAGAAAATGCTTCAAAAATTATTTTGGTGTATGTTTTTAGTATTCCAACCTCTTAAAATATATAATATTAGTAATTTTATGATTGGTTTAGTATTTTCATAAATTATCATAATTTTTATAGCAATTAATTAAATAGGTGTAAGCTTTTAAGTCAAATTATGCTAGTTTGACAAGAATTGACTTTTTGACTTATTTATTATATAAAAATTTTAAATAATGATCTGTTTACTTTTGTTGACCTATATTATTATATTGTTGTATATATTACTTGTATAAAAAGTCTTGGGTCATAATAATACTTAATTTATACAACGTTTTCTCATTTTTGGGCTTAAAAAGGCAAAAAGTGAGTTCTTGTGCACACATCCCAACGTGGCCAGCCATGCAAGGGAATTTTTGTAATTTTTATTGCTATTTTGTCTTTTGTTATTTAATTGTATCTAAATATCTAATTTAGGGTGTTCATGTGTCAAATTTTAAAGTTTTAAGACTTTTTGTTGTACTATGAATAAAATGATCATTTTACCCTAATTATGAGAATTTTTAATTTTTAATCTAATATTTCATGTTATTTACTTAATTTAGGATGTTATGAGTCTTCTTTGAGTATTAGGATTTTGCATATGAGCATTTGATCTCTTTAAGATTTTTGGATTGAATTAGGGTTTTCGGGCTGAGTTAGGATTTTTGATCTTTTAGTGACCTAAGACCTTGTTGACTCACCATCACTAATACTAGCATTTGGGCTAGATTGCTACACGGGTTGTTACAAACTGGGTTGTTACAACTAGGGTCCGAACCGGGTTGTTACAAACTTTCCCCATTAAATAAATTTCATCCTCAAAATCTCGTACCGTACTTTATTATGTGAAAGGTTAGGGATGATTTACTTGCATCATTTCTCTTCAAACTTGGGCCCTTGTTTACTTGAGTCATTCTTTATTGAGGGTGTGGTCAGGGTCGGGCTTATACGCTCAATACCTTGAGTAATGATTGCTTTGTCTTGTTAGAACTTTAAACCGACTACTACAACAACTTTCAAATGTAACGTTGCATACCTATGTCGCGGTGTTGTTAACTAGCGACACGTTGGCGTAAAACCTTATCCTACAAGCATACCCTTTCTCATAATGATGTAACAATTCTAAACTAACATACATCCCTGAGCTGCGAATACGAGCGTACCTCTGATCATCGACAAATGGCCTAGCAGCTTGGATATGTTGTTGGTGCCCTTCCGGTCGAGGTTGCGATTGTTTTCATTGTTGTGGTTGATTTTTCTAGTTCCCCTATCCTAGCTGTGGACATTGTGACTTTTTGTGCCCGGGTTGACCGCATTCTTAGTAGAGCCTTACCTTTATAGGTTATCCCCTTGCTTGCCTTGGTCTGTCAGCTGGGTGGTATAGCTTTTTGGGAACAAATTTCCTATTGTTCCTAAGTGGTCCTCCTTGACTAGTACTTTCTTTTTTCTGACTCAAAATCCTTCTAAAATCGGCTAAGTCTATTTCTACCAATAGGGATACTTGTACTACTTGAGTGTAAGTCGGAAGTTGCAACCATATGACACTAGTTCGGATAGAGGGTTTAGGCCCCATTCGATCTTTCGTGCCCTTGATTCTTCGTGCCCTTGATTCTTCGTCCGGTATGATGGTCATGATGAATCGGCTCAACTCTTTAAAGCGGTGACATACTTGGTTACTGACATATATCCTTGTTTAATCTTAGAAAATTTTTTGACTTGTCCCTGTCGAAAGGGACCTGGGAAGTACGTTTCCAAAAATAATTCTTCAAATTGATTCAAGGTTAGAGCTGCTACATCTTAGGTGTTGTCAATCATAGAGCACCAGTTGTCGGCTTCTCCTTCCAGTAGGTGTGCTGCTAGAGTTACTCGATCGGCATCGATCTGTACTCCCATGGAGTTGAATAACTTCTTCACAGCTCTCAGCCATTCTTCGGCTACTCTTGGTTCAGCTTCTCCCTTGAACGTAGGGGCTCGTTGTTTTCTAAGTTTTGATAAGAATCATGCCGTATCTGGGATATGAGGACAGTTAATACTGGTGGCATGCTCACGCAAGACCTGGGCTAACTCTAGCGCTCCTTCGTCTACGGGTCCGTCTATTGACCGTTGATGGTTAGGTTGTCTACCTGCCATCTGAATAAAGAGGGAAGGTGTTGCAGCTTGTGAGTCATCTTTTTAAATTCTTAATTGTCGTTAGGTTTTAGGATCTTGTGGAGTTAGTTTAAGACTTATTTATTTTTATTTCTTAACATTCGAGTTCAAGTACAAAGAGTGATTACAAAGAGGGAGGCACATAACACATAGGGGTCCAACCAGAATAGCTGTGGATAAAACCATAGGAGCTCAACCGCGTAGTCCCACGTTACTTCCAAATTCCGTACCATTTTTCATTGTACTTCCATGTTGTGAGACCCTGACCCATTTCTTTTTGGGAAATGATCTAAGTGTTCACGGGAGTAAGAATTTAGTTTGATCTTGCTTCTTCTTTTTGGTGCGTATTGCTTACGAGTTGTTTCATCTCGGGTGGACAGAGATGCCAGGTTTTGATTGGTTCAAGTTTTGGTTGTGTCTTGAGACTGTGGAATCTCAGTAAATTTGTATCCGTGTTGTAACCCTTGAAGTTGTGACTCAGCGACGTGTATCGCCAGGTGATTGGAAGACGGGTTCTTCATGTTTTTTGGGTGTTAAACATCTGTGTGTGTGACTTGGGATCCGATTGCTCCCGTGGTTAAAGACTGTAATGAATCGCATGATGGGGTTGGTATTTTTCCGCAGTGAAAGACCGTAAAAGAGTATGTATGAGTGTGGTACATCTCGTAGGTTGTGGAAACCTAATCAGTATGGTTTTAACGGATGGTTGAACCCATAGGGTTATGTTCCCTGTGAGGTCGAGTTGTTAGACCAGGGATGTTAGTTGATAAGGGCGTCGGTGTCGATACACAGAGTTCCTTTGCAGTGATTAGTTGAGGATCATTGATTGTTGTGTGTGTGTATGGTTGTGCTTCTAGCTCATGGTAGAGTGGGAATTTTGTTGGAGCAGTGCGACTGTGATATGCGTATGGTGGATTTCTAGTAGACTTTTGTGAGTCTGACCTTTTGCTTTGTTTGAGGACTTGGAACTACGTAGAGTTCTTGGAGTCGAGGAGTGGCTATCGACTGTGGTAAGTGTTGTGCTTTGGCATAACGGTTGTTTGTATGGATGGTGGTCCCGAGAGTGAGAGGTTGGAGAAGCCTTGGTTGGCATGGCCTGTTCAGACCGACGCGATTATTTGGTTGAGGACGGAAGGACCGTGATGAGTTCTGCATACGAGGGTTTGTTGAGATGTGTTCTTTGATGTCTAGGTGAGTAAGTAAGCTTCTCTCTGGAGTTGAGCAAGCTTCTCTCTGGAGTCGAGCGTTGTGTTGTTACTCGTGGATCGGCATCATGACAACTTCAGTGATGAAGATGCTGGCGTCGACAGGGTGATGACATGGTATTAAAGTCTGTGGTCGTTTGGTGATCGTCAGAACTTGGTTAAAGTTTGGGTGTGAAGTTTGTGACTTCTTGTGACCGATGTCGGAGTCTGACGTCGTGTGTTTGGACTTGTAGAGGTAGTCCTTGGTGTGTATTGTGAGGTGTGATTGAGCCAGTATGTGGCAATGAGGACGAGGGTGATAGTCCTTGTGTTCGAGCATAGAGCATGTTTAAGATCAAGTACCATGGTGGATTGATCTCGTATGATGCGTTTATCGCCAGAGTGGTTTGAGTTCGGCGAGAGTTCTATGTTGGGGTTTGGCAGCACGAGTTGGATCTTGATCCAATCTTTATGGATGTTTCCTGGATGACAGTAGTATCAATGGAACTTGCCCGCGCGAGCAGTCTATATAGAGATTGAATCTTCTAGTTGTGTTTTCCTTTTGTGACGATAGGTTTTGAATTTCAGTTGGGGGGACATTTCTGCTGTTGTGCAATATTATTGGGTTTGCATAAGAGATTGTTGATAGTTGTAGGACAGTGTTTAGCTTGAGTTACAGTGTTATTGTAGTGTTGAATTTTGGAGACGAAATTCTTTTAAGAGGGGGAGAGTTGTGAGACCCTGACTCATTTTTTTTGAAAAATGATCTAAGTGTTCACGGGAGTAAGAATTTAAGTTTGATCTTGCTTTTTCTGTTCAGTTTTTCTCCCAGCGTTACCACTCGAGCAAGCTGGTGGCAGAGAGTGGGTCTGGATGGTGACCGCTCGAGCGGTGGTTGGGCGCTCGAGCGGCGGAGGCCAGGCACGAGATTCTATAAAAATGTGGTTTTGACACATGTTCGGGTTCAGAGATTTTATAGGGTTGATCCCGGGGGCTGCGGGAAGTTGCGGTGCAAATTTCAAAAATTCAAAAAAAATAATATTTTGGAGGCCTATAAATATCTGGAGTTAGATATTTTTAAAAGATATTTTCGAAACTTAACTCTTAAGTTTTCTCATTTTTCTCTCTGCCTTCTCCCTAACTTCTCGAGGGTCCGGAGTTCAATTTTCGACGATCAGACAGCAGATTCTTAGTATCGGCATCGTGGTCTACGCTTTCATCCGGACAAAATTTTATTTTGACGAAGTTATTTTTACACGTGGATCGAGACGTTCAACTTTTAGCTTAACGAGATAGGATTCTAGACTCTACTGTTGTTAAAAGGGTACTACATGCACTTATAGGTATTTTGACCGGTTAAAAATGCATAGGCAACCAATTTATGTTACGTTAAACCAGGTTTTGGTTTAAAAAGGCATTTGTGTTGATTTGGTTGGATGAAAACGAGTTTTGAAATGTTCCTTTTGAGGTTCTGTGGTAGTTTTAGGTTTGGGTATATCCGAGGATGTTAAAAAGGTGTTTGGAGACTTTAATTTGTGGTTGAGATGATGGTTAGTGGGTGTTTGAGGGTTTGGAGGCTTAGAGCACAAAGAACAGAAATTTTTGGATTTTTCTCGGGTGATAGCTCACTCGAGTGCCCGACATCCGCTCGAGTGGACTAGCTGCGCAGGATCTTTTTGTTTTGATGTTATCTCCTTCATCTGAACTCGGAATTGGATCGTTCTTATACTCAAATCGAAGCCCCAGAAGTCCTCTTTCCAATGGCACCTATCTCGCCTTAAAACTCTTTTTGTAGAAAAATTTATGACCAATAGAGTGAAGGTGCGTCAAGATTTTCAAACTGTTTTTCATCCATTTTTGGCCAAATGCTTGGGAAAGGTTGTTTTTCATCCTCTATGGAACTTTTTATCAAATTTCTTGTTCCTTGGGAGTTTGTTTGTGGGTGTTTCACGTGACCCGGGTGTCGGGACATGATAGTGACGGTTGGCCGATTACGCTACATGCAGTTGTATGCTTTTTCCCCGGTTGAAATGCTTATATATCATGTGTTATATTTAAACCTTGTTTCGGATAAAAAGCATGTTTTACGCTTTTCTTGGTTTATTACATGATATGACTTGTGGGTGTTGAGTTTTCAAAGGGTGTTCTTGAAAATGGTGGAAATGGTGGGTTTTATGCCTTTTTTCGGTTTTATACATGATTCGGATGTGTTGAGATCCATGGTTTTCAAAAGGAGCTTTGAAAACGAAGTGTTTTTATGAAAAATATGTTTGTGGAGGTTTGGAGCTAACCCTTTGGGTTGAGTCTCAGTTTTGTAAAACTATGTTGTTACATGCTTGTATCTCAATGTGGACGGATTGGATCCTTTTACACTTGCGATGTAAAACTGTTTTACTATTTTTCGTAGTTGAGCTACGGCTGAATTTTAAATATTATCCATAGATGTACCGTGACAGTGGGTATATTGAATTGGGCTTCCATTGCTCCTCGGTACAAGTCCAGAAACATGCGCAGCATAGGTACTCAGTTCCTTCATATTAGTCCCCGTAAATTGAGGGTGTGGGTGCTTAGCTCCCTCAGGCTTAGGTCCCATAAATTAAGCAATTTTCGGTTGCCTCCGTTAATGGCATCGGGTGCCTCCATGAATGGCGCTATTGTCATGACTCCGTATAGAACTTGTCATTACTAAACCTATGGGTCTAGGGTAATGGACGAGAGTTTATAGTTGTTGCCTTTGTTGGTGTGACAGAGTTGGTACATAGGATTATATTTTATCGTGTCTCCTCGGCTGCGTGTTTTGAATAGAGAATTCTGTGTTTACTGCTTTTCCTTAACTGTGACATGATATCTATCAGGATGAGATGCATAGTTTCAAGGATGAAAATGGTGGTTTTCAGATGGAAAACGTGTGGTTTTTAAAAGAAAAACCCTTTTGGCTTTCATGGTCGAGTTAGCTTCCACCATATGATTGCATAGCCTGCTTTACAGTTTTACTGTCTACTTTCTATGGGGTTTTGCCTCACGGTGTGGGATTTGTAACATTCCGGTTCGGACCCTAGTAGTAACCACCTAGATTGTAACAACCTGACCCGGATCCTAGTTGTAACAGCCCGGACTGTAACTACTCGCAGAACGATCTAAGCCCAAACACTAGTATTTGCAACGGTTAGTTGAAAATAACTTAGGTCGCTACATAAATAAGGAAAACTCTAATTAGCCCGAAAACCCAAAGTATCACGAAACCCTAAAAGAGACCAAATACTCAGAGGAAAAGCCCTAACACTTAGAAAAGACTCGGAATAGCTTAAATTAAGTAAATAACATAAAATATTAAATTAAAAATCAAAAAATTCCCACAATTAAAGTAAAATGACCATTTTGCCCCTAGTACAGCAAAAAGTTCTAAAAATTCAAAATTTAACACGTGGACACCCAAAATCATATATTAATACAAAATTAATTAATAAAATATAAAGTAATAATAAAAATAACCAAAATGCCCATGCATGGCCAGCCACCTAGAAGTATGTGCCCCAAAAAGTCACTTTTTACATTTTTAAGCTTAAAAATGAGAAAAATATATATAAATTAAAAATTATTTTGAGCTAATACTTTTTACACAAGTAATATATATAATAATATAATAATATAGCTCAACAAAAGTAAACAAATAATTATTTAAAATCTCTACACAAT
>JAOTRH010179453.1:0-12059 GCA_034768845.1 Heliamphora exappendiculata | reverse complement strand
CCATTTGTACATTGTAGTTGTTTGGCTGATAATTTGGAAGTCTTCTTATATTTGATTGCATTTTTATGAGTTCACTTTACAGTTTCATGATTAATTTTTGATATTTGAGTCTTCTAGTACCCATTATTTATCATTATTTGACTAAATTATGTCAATTAAAGCCTGTATAATAGGATTTACAATTTAACATATTCCTTTTAGTAGACCGAGAATGGTGTAAAATATTTGAGTTTTGAAAACCTAAATACTGAAACAAATTATTAATAAATAATAATAACTAAATTCTTTGACACCATATTGAATTTTTTCCTTTTGAATTATTTTGGGAGGATTACTTTTTGTTCAATTGGTGATGTTGTTGGACTCTTATTTATTCAAATAATGAGCATCTATGTGCATGTGTCCATGCATGCACTTACTCATTTGTTACCCAATGATTTTACCTAAGGTAATATTTACTCCAATGCAGATAAGTTCACAAAAGAAGAAAACGGGTGTCATTGCTCCGAAACGCTTTGTACAAAGATTGAAAAAGAAAAATGAAATTTTTTGCAACTATATGCACCTGATATGAACTTACAGGAAACTTTACTACTGATTGTTTTGGCATATTGAGTTCACATAATGGTAAAGGAATTTTTTAAAGTGGTATACTTTATAGGATTATCTAGCCATGCTTGTCTTGTGGTGTGGTATCCCTATTTCAACTTGATCGATTAAGCATATTTAAGCTTTGTAAGAATTATAAGTATTCGTTTTTCTTATTTCATGTCTACGTATATATCATGTGTGCAATCCTTCCATATATGTTCGCAGAGCATAATTTTCTTGAGGTTGATGTGTAGTTATCTTTCTACCATTTTGACTGCTCATCTAATCTGTAGAAACCTTATCTTCCTAATTTGTGTAGGATGCCCATGAATTCTTGAACTACTTGCTGATGAACTTGTTGAAATATTGGAGAAAAAGTCTCACGCTGCAAAGAGTGATCCAGAAACTTCATCACCATCTGAAAAAGCTTCAAATTGGCCAAAGACTATTCATGCCAACAATGGTCAAAAAGTTCTGGTATGCTCCTTAGTGGTTGTGGCAAATGTAATTTGGAAGGTCCCAATATGTTTGAACAATGTTATAAGTTTTATAAGGTTACGCAATCCTATTTGAGTAGTGTGTTACTTGTAAGCAATGATATTTTGGATTGTTCAAGCTACATAAATCTTTGCTTTAGAAAGGAAAAAAAAAGCTCTCACTTGAGTGAAGTTTTTGAAGTAGAAGTATTCTTACTGTTTTAGTATTGAGAATGGGATTTTTTGTTCCTGACTAGATTCTTGGACCAATATAGTTGTAAACATGTAGTTAGATTTCAATTTGAGAGTGGTCTTAATTTGCAAATAATGGTTTTGAACATTCCTTTATATAATCGCTACTAAAACTTGGGTTGTCTATCGGCCAAGCCAACTTGGCTTGCAATGAGCTGATGGTTATTTCTCTGTCTCTCTTTCTCTTGTCTATTTCTCTCTCCAATAAAAGGCTTATATATTTTATTTTTGAAAACTTGAACATTGTGACAAATACAAAAATCTTATAGTGATTATAAAAAGCGTAAGTTGACTTCGTTCACACTAGGTGAGGTATTTACTTTATATTATAATTAGTAATAATAATATTTACTTTATATTATAATAATATAGATAGTATAAATTATTTCTAAATAATGAGATTTTGTGTCTCTGCCTCTCTATAGGTTACAAGGTATGCACACCGAGTTTTATGTTAGTGGTCTCCCTCCCATGGCCAATGAGCAGGTTTATTATTAGCGAGATTTACTATATCTATAAAACATGTATTCAATACTTGCTTCAATCATGCATATGAACTTACAATGCTATGTCATTATGATGAGTATTAGATTATCATCACATACTCTGCGTCTACATAATTTAATAAAATTCATTGCATTGAATCTTTGCATTACTAGATAAAATTCTTGCCACAAAATTAATTAATAATGTCATGGTAGTTTGTTCATCTCCTTTGCTTTTTTGATGTAGATATGCTGAATAATTGATGTGTATTTGTTTCGATTTGAGATTGATGTGATGCAGAATTAAGTGAACATTTGCAAGAATTGGGAAATTTATATTTTTTTTTTGGCTTTTTCGGCTCAAAAGTGGCTGACATTTTTTTTTTGTTTTTCATTTTTGATAAGGACATGTGTTGTTATTTGGGGATAGAAGGCTTCAAATTATGGTATCAAAGGAAAGAATATGCATAAATTAGATATCTATACAAAAGTAGGTTGAATTTTGTGAATTGTGATTATTTAAGTTTGAAAGCATCCAGGGAAAAATTGAAGCATTGATGGGCATATGTTTTGAATAATTGAAAGAGATAAATGTAATCAATTAGGAAATTTTGAGTTACATTTCTTATATTTTGAGATTTTTTATTATCTTTATACTACCACCATCTTTTTCATTCATTATATAGTCAATTTTGTTAACATTTTTTATTGTATTATATATGTACTTTTCTAAGATATGCATATAGTGATCTTAACTTCTTGTTTGACGTTTATCTCTTGATAGGAAGAACTTCAGTCGGCATTGTTCATAATTTCGTTTGGAGAGAATGACGTGGTAAAAGCAAACAAATAATTTCATTTTCAATTATTTTTTTTGTACAAATCTCCAATTTAATTGCATGGAAGGGGAAAATGGTCTTACATTCTTACAAATTTGAATTGACATTTAAATGGGATGATGCCAAATTGACTTAATTTTTCTTCAGAGATAAATGAAGCACTCTTTTTAAAAAGAAATCAAGTTTTTCAAACATGATAAAAGAATAAGATGATTTTTGCCTATTAGCTTTCAGTAATAATACAAGGGACTGTATACTAGTTCATATTTGATATTTACTTTTTTATTTCTCTGCCTATTGTTATGGTTATTGTAAATTTGAGATACTTGATTTTTGAACTTATTCTGCTAATCATTTTGATTCTTTCTTTCTCTTCTTTTTTTTCTCGTTCACTTTATTTAATAGTGGCTGAAAATAGAGGTATTGCGGCTAAATCATCTTCGGCATCGAGCGAGTGAAAAGAGGCATTAAAAAGAAATTCCTTTGTATATTGAGTGTATTTAGATTTATTCATACCTTATGTCACAACATTTTAAAATATTATATAATGATGGAAAGATTTTTGCATCTATTGCACGCTTGGGTCTATCTCATTGAATTCTTTTGTTTCTGACTGTACTATCATGGCAGTAAAAAGAGCTAGCTGAACCAGAGAGAACAATAAAATAAAGAGAAGAAAAGAAAAGTTAGACATGTGCAGTTTGGAAAGTAGCCTAGAGGGAGGGAGTTTGGTGATATGAGCTTATGTGACCTCAAAAGTATGACTAGACTGAGCTAAACCTATCTTTGGAGTGTTTGATCTCAACTCACAGCTACTTTAAATGTATGAGTGGATTAGACTCGTGTTCCTAACGAGCTCAACACGCCTATTGGGAATTGACTTGTGACAATTTCACAAGCCAATGTATTCACAAATATAATGGATTCTTGTCATTGATTGCAATTTATTTTCTTTTTTTTTCCTTGCTACTTATACACCCCTCATTAAGCTATCATCACTATGCTGAACTTTGTGACTATAACTGCCCAAAAATTGTGGGAAAAGAAAATAAAAGAAGTTTGGCGTCACTTACTATTATGTCAAAAATTATATTTCGTGACTTTCAATTCTTTTCTTTATCATCATACCATCAAATTGAGAATTTGATGAAATATGCGTATTGTACTTAAGCGATTCCATATTTGCTACAATGTGAAGGAAATTAGCTCATTTTTTGTCTTTTTGATAATGGAAGTGAAAATATCATATTTTATTAAGTATTCCTTAACAAATTAATGCTTTCAGAATGCGTGGAGAAATTAAAGCATCTTAAGACACTTGAGGAGCGTCAACGCAGGCTGCATGAAATCAAAAGCTATTATAATTTTTTTATTTTCTTTTTAATATTATTCAGCTATAATATTTAAATATACAATTTATTACACGAACAAAACTAATTAGTAACGCCACAAAAATATTAATCGTGCATAACACGGCAAGCTTAACTAGTATATATATATAAACATTCCCTCATTGATTGGAAGATGAAAGATGGTAAAAAACATTTTTTGTCCTAGTATAAGATTATTTATCTTGGAAAATCGTAGGATTATTAGCACCGTTACAAAAATTTAGGATAAATTTTTTCAAATGATAGTAAAATAATATATGTTGGGCCAAATATAAAATAATACATGTGGGACCAAATATCATTAGACTAATTCCAATAACAATTCGTAAAATGAATATAATATTATAGATACTAGTTTTTCATTCGAATGTCTAAAAAGTTTGATTTTTAAAAAATTTAAGTTTTGTAAATAAAAAATAAAATATTTAAAATAATATATTTAGGGTAATTTTTTTACTTTTTATTAAAATTTTATATACCGCCTTAATTTTGCTTTCTAAGCTGTAGGATAGTTGTTTCACCATAATTGGTATATTTATTTATTAGTTTATTTTATTTAGTTTATTTTTGTCTTAAGATTTGGTCAAACTATTAGAATTTTTTTAATATTCTCATCAAGGCAAGACAGAAAAATAAATTTTTTGACCAAATATGAAAACAAATTTAAAAAAAATAAAAATAAACTAAAATATACCAACAAGTCAGATTTTATGTTGTTACTTTCGTCATTAGTAAAAGTTTTCTTATTTTACTCACAACATTTTACTTTTTTTTTTGGCTTCCCTCATTGACACAATCACAAAAGTAAAACATTTTAACCAAAAAAATTAAATATTAGAAAAAATAAAGAAAGAAAAATTTTCAAAATTTAGCTAAAAAATGTATGTGTTTTGGATGTTTATAACCTTTTATTATTGAAAAAATAAGTAAAAAAAGTTTAGTGAGCTTTTTAGAAATGTCAAAATACTATAGTTTAAAAGTATTTTTGTTACAAAAAAAATAATATTTTACAGATGCCAAACAGGGACTAATTGCAAATGGGAAAAAAAGATAAAAAGAAGAAAAATGCATATAAAATAGAGAAATTTGAGTATTAGTTATTTTTTTTAGATCTTATAAGAATTTTAAACCTATCAAGAGTTTTTTTTATATACTAATTTTAACCACATCATAAATCATGATAGTTTTTTAGGATTAGTTTGCCTCTATTTATGAGATTTTACTTTTCTTTTTATCATATTTTTTGAATTTACAATTTTAAAAAATCCTATTGCGTGGGAACTTTGAATTTTAAATTAGCCCAATATAGTAACTTTATCTTTATAGCAACTAATAATTAATATGAAACCTCACAAATTAAAATAAAAGACTAGCATGGGACTTTCATTTTCCTTTATCACATTTACTGAATTTATAATTATAAAAGATAATACTTTTGATGGAAACTTTGAATTTTGAACTCTCCTATTATTTTCAATTTTGAATTTTGAACTCTCTTAATATCGAAACTTTATCCTTACAGTTAATGATTGATATGAAATCCCACAAATCAATGTGAAAGACTAGTAAATTCAAAGTGGAAGACCAACATAAAACCTTAACAGTACTAACTCTCTCTCTGCACCGCCGTCTCTAGCCACTTCCATCGTTGCCCCTTCTCCTCATCCTCCATCTAACCACCGACCACTTCTTCTCCTCCACCGTCATCCGTCGCCACCGCCGCTCCTTCGCTAATATGAACGCTGTATAAATACAAATGCAATACGAACGCCGCTCCGTCGTCTTCCTTCACCACCACCAATTCAAGATCTAATTGTCGCCGTTTTGTCGCTGCCACCGACTCAAGTTCTCACCGACGTCGCACCTTTGGCGCTGTTGCTATCTTCAGATCTAGACTCATTCGTCGCCGTCACTCTTTCCTCCTCCAGATCTAGACTTTCCCGCCACCGCCGTTCCTCCTTCTAGTTCTTCTTTCTTCTATCGCCGGCGTTTCTATTACCATGAGAAATTTTTCACTATAATTTAACTGATAAATTTATCAATTTAATTTTCTCGAGAAAATTCTCTAGAGAAATTTCACAATTTAATGGAATGAGAAGTTTTTTCTAAAATTTTAAATTGATAAATTTATCAGTTTAATGGAATAAAGAGATTGGCGCCGGAAAAGGAGGCCGACGTCGGCACTGGAGAAGTTGGAGTCGGCAGTGACAACACCAATTACGACGACTGAGATGAAGCCGACAACAAAATTAGGGTTGTGATGATTGCAACGCAAAATTTGTTGAGTGATTTTGAAGCAAAATTTTTTATTTTCATTTAGGAAAGAATTTGGTCAATAAAATCTTCTGAAAATTTTATGTAACGATATTTTCGGTAAATATTAATACTGCAAGAATATATTTATTAGAAAAATTTAAATAGGATTAATCCTAAAATTTATCTATAAAATTTAAAAATTAAGAAGAAAGTAAGATAAGAGTGCGCAAGAAAAGTTTGCTTTATTTTAACTAACAATTAACTCGAACAATGCATTAGGAAATAAAATCTTAAAAGGCAAATTGTACTACGGCGTCTTGAATGGCAATTTCATCTTTTGCAGTTAATTCTATACTTTTTCTCATATTTGGTAGTCCATGGTTATCCATGTCATTTATTTTCTCCAAAAAAAAAAAAAATAATAATGCCTAATTAAGAGAACTCATCTATAAATTAAGTTAAAAATGGAGGCTTTTTCATTCACATACATACAGAAAACTTAGATAGAAGAGAATCTATAAACCTGTGGTAGAATGGCTCCAAAAATAGTCTCTTCCATCCCTACTTACCTCTTCATTGTTATTCTTTGTGTTGCTCTGCTTATAAACACTGGTATGAAATTTCTCCTTCAAATCCCAAATTTGAGTTTGGATATTGAATATGTGCATAAATTTACTGAGAGAAAAAAAGAAAGTGAAAGGTAAAATAGGAAAAGAAAGCAGAGAAAAGCATTTTTCTCATTTTATTTGGTTGGGTTAAAAAAAAAGAGAGAGAAAGAAATCAATATCAAAGAAAACCATTTTAAATTTAATTCTTCGTAGAAAATCAATATCTACAAGGAATTATGTTCATGTTTCTCTTTTATTTTTTTCCAATTTTTCCTGTATACGAAAACGCGTTTGTTAGCATTTTTCACAAAAACATGTTCAAAAAAATCAAAAAAACTGAATCTAAAAATGCTCCATTTTTGAAAACAAGAAAAAGTCGTTTTCACTTTTTTTTTATTGTTATTCCTCCCAAATCAAACACTGGCGTAGTCGTCTTCGTTATGAAACACCGGCGTCGTCTTTGTTATCAAACACCGTCGTTGTCGCGAAGCATCGTTGTCTAGTCTCCCAGTCGCCGCCGTCGTCCTCTCACGGTTGCCGTCGTCGTCGTCCTCTCGCAATTGTCGTCGTCGTATTTCGTCTCATATCTCAGATCTCAGGCGATCTTTGGCATCTCGTTCGTTTTCGTTCGTCTTCATTTCGTCGGTGACTCAATCATCGTCGGCGGTGTCTCCGTCGACGGCAACATCTTAGTGTCAGTAACGTTACTTGCTTTGGGACTTAGCTTACTGTTAGTTATGATTTTTAAAAATAATACACCAAATGTAATTTATCTTTTCAAAATATTATAAATATGTTTTCTCAATTTATTTTTACAAAACAGTTTTTAAATAACAATTTTAAAAAACACAACCAAGCAAATCTTTAGCTTCGCATATCGGTTTTTGTTTTTTTTTTTGTCTTTCACAAATCTCAAATCCAATATAACCTTAGCGCTGGTTTAGAATAGTATTTTTAATATAATTTTTTTTTCTTTACTGTTTATTTTGTATTACTCAAAATGAGCATACTTTTTAGACATCTCTTGTTATAAAGAATCATAAAATTTAAAAATAAAAAACCGGCCAAAAAAAATAAAAAAATAGATTTATATAAAAAAAGGTTTGATAGTGGCCTTTTTAGTGACAACTTTATTATAAATGACATATTTTTTAAATTTCTTTCGTCATAAAAAAATAAAAAAATAAAAAATTTAAACTAAAAAATAAAAACAAAAAAAAAGACCCTAAAACCAATGGCAGGTTTAGAATATGGTGAATGTGGCCTAAATTTAGAGATTATGCACCAAATCAATGTTGAATTCATTTTTTTTTTTTGGGCAGGCGAAGCAGATGAGCCGAGGCTGATTTACCAGGGGCCATGTATAAATACCACATACTGCAACGAAACTTGCTTGAGGCTATTTGGTACTAAAGTCGGCGGCAGATGCCTCCCACCGGCTCCGGGAAAACCTCTTGGTTGCTACTGTATCGCATAATAAGAACCTTTCTACTTTTTCGGATTGTAACTCTTTAAATTTCAAATAAAATTAATAAAATTTCGGTCTGAGTAAAAATAAAATTGAATTTACTCGGAATAGTACTAACCTTGGTATCACTAACTAATTAATAAGGAATTTCTAATTAAGTTCATGATTGATGACAATTTGCATACAATAATGGTACACTGTCTTGTTTAAATATTTTTAAGTTTTAAGGTGATGATGTTTCAATATTATATTTAAATATTTTTAAGCTTTTAGGTGATGATGTTTCAATATTATATTAAGCGATCACTTATTTGATATCCAACCAATTTGTATTGATTCTCTAAGACATACTAGGATATTTTACCTTTTCCTCCATTTTTAGTGGCAATAGCTACTTTTTTTTTTTTTTTCTTCTTATTCATAGAAGCAGTTGCACTTAATTTATTCTCACTTTCTACTTTAACTACCGAGCATTCGGTTCTAACCATGAATATTATCCAAACAAAATTTTGCAACAACATAGGAAGTGGTTTTCTTACTAAATTTCGTTATGGTACATTGAAAGAAAAAAAATGCTAAAAACAAATTTTAATACAAGTCAATAAATCATAGAAAACCGTTGGATTTTTTAACTAAAATTTTTGATTTTTTAATTTTTTGTCTTAGTATACTGACGACTCGAGCAATTAGGGGTTCGCTCGAACGGTCCACCATAGAACAAATTTTTTTGTGTGGCGGCTAGGATTAGGTTTTAACTTAGAGGGTCTCCTATTTAAGTGTTTTATGCCTCATAGCAACTTGAGATGGTAGAGAACGAAGCTAAAACGTTCATTACGTCTATAAATTCAGTGTAAGACTCAATTTTGATATAAGAGAGTGTTGAGAGACGATGAGATACTCAGTTTGATGTTACAGATACTGTTAGATAGGAAGTGAATCATGTAATTCGGATTTAAAGAGTATAATAGATTGATTCTTCTCTTCCGTGAAAGTAGACAGTCAGCCGAATCACGTACATCTTTGTATATTTAGTTGTTGTTGTTTCTTTTGTGTTTGTTTTTGTAGATTAAAGTCTACGTTGTTTACTGTTTAGTAGCCAAAATATGTTAATCTTATTTTTTGGGATTTAAAGCTAAAAATCCTAACAAAAACTTTAACATTTTTAAAGAACGAAGGCCAATAAATATACGTATAAATTGAGTATACTCGATCTGGGATGCTTGAGTGCATAGCATGCTGCTGCGGTCCAAGTGGTTTGGTATTTGAACTCCTTAATTGGTTTTAAAAAAGTAGGGGGAAAAGACAAAAAAACAAAAACAAAAACAAAAGAGGAGTTTTGGTATTAATTATGAAATTCTTCCAATTGTTTAAAGAAAACATATAAGAAAGAAGAGAAAAATGCTAGGAGGGGAACAAAAAAAAAAGAAGAGAAATAGTCCGCACTATTCATTTGTTTAAAATAAATATAAATATTTAAGGTGTTTAGAAATACTATTGTTAGTAATTTATATATTGTAGTTTGTAGTAAAAGTTGTAAGTATTTGGTAAAAATTGTAACTTGTAATTGAAATAAAAAAATAATTAAAAATTATAATAAAAATTACATATATTTGAAATAGATTGTAACTTATAACAAAAATAGAAGTAGGAAACTAGAAACTTTGCCAAACACCCTGATTGTATATGACCTGAATTAAAATTGAATTTACTTGGAACAATACTAACCCTCTTGCTTGATGTCACTAAACAAATTAATAAGGGATTTCTATTTTTTTTTCTCCCAAAATAAATTTCTAATTAAGTTCATGATAAATGACAATTTGCATACTGTAAGTTTTAATATATATTTTTTAATTTACGGTTTGCTGTGTTACTCCACAGTTAGGTTAAGTTATTAGGCAGATAGCTCCAAATTTATCTTATTTATTCCATTTACGAACTATCATGCTCTTACAAAATCTGAAATAAAAAAAAAAAGAGAAAAATTTCTGTTTTAATTTGTTTCTTGCAATTTTGTATGTATTTAAGAGAAAAAGATAGGAAGAGAATTAAGGGAAATTCTTAATTTATTAGAAATAAGAAAGTATACCAATATTACTTAAATAGTAAAAAAATGAAACAATAAGAAATATATATAGAGTACAAAAGTGAAAAACAAAATTTATTTTCACACGTAAAAAAACAGAACATTCTCATTTCATTTTTTGGAAAAAACTACGAAGTTCTAAGTTTTTTTTAAAATAAGAAATTTTTATTTTTATTTTAAATAAAATTTAATATTCAATATATATTTTGTTTTATAACACGGCAAGTAAATTCTAAAAATATAAATATTATTAGAAACAAATTTATACTATTATAAAAAACAAAACGTTATAAGCTCTTTTAAGTCTCCAAGTTTCATCCAAATTTTTTTAGAATTTATAATTTTTTTATACTGAAAAATAAGTGGTACAATTTGATTGGCTTAAAATGCTATTTCAATTATTTTAAAGTTTAAAATTAATGCAATCCTATCTTGATTGGTTTAGATTACTATCTATTCAAACTACATTTTAAAAAAATAAGTGGCACTATTTCATTGGTTCAAATTTATATTCAATTTTATAATTTTTTTAGAAAAACACAATTTAATCTTTGATTGGTTAATATTACTATCATTTTAAACTATATTTGAAAGAAATTAAGTGGCAAAATTTGATTGTACAAATTACTATTTCAATTCATTTGATATTTAAAATTATTATCTATAGCATTATACAAAATAAAACAATGTTACTTCTTTAACTCTAATGTTTCAATTTACTTTTTTACATTTTATAATTTTTCAACATTAAAAATTATACATGTAATTAAATATTAAAAGAAGATTAGTCCAAATTTAAATTTAAAAGTAATTTAAAATTTAAATTCTAACATCATAGTCATTCTTTTTACATTATAAATTTCAATTCAAATATTATAGTTGTTTAACCTATGGGCCAAACAACTTATCCCATTAGTTAACTATTAATTCAAATTTTTAAAGATACTTAAAAAAATTATTAACTAATTCATTCATTAATTTATGAAAATTACTCTTTTTTTAAATATCAAAGACTTTTTTCATCCCCCTCTAATAAAAAATATATGAGTACTTTTAAAATAAATTTTTTGGTCTTCGGTTGATCCCATAATTTATGAGATTTTAAAAATATTTACAAATAAAAAATCTCCTTTTAAATATTTATAAAAAAAATAATAATTTATAAAAAAATATGTTCGATTTATAAATATAACTCACAAGAATGTTTGTAGAATGACAACTACTAATTAAATAAATCAGATTAAGGTTATTAAAAAATCCGATACCAGTGGTATTGAATTTTGATTAGCATTATTTAAAATTTAATATAATGACTAATTCAAATCTAAATATGTATGTATACATGCTACATTTATATGACAAATTTTGGGTGGACAGTTTAAAATTTGATAACCTTCTTATTTTGTTTGTGTTTAAGTAGTTTAGTGTGTTGTATTTTAATTGATTTGTTAATATTGATCCCATGCAATTCAAATGGATTAGAAGAAGGTTATGTTGGGAGAATATCCAACGCCGAAGTAAAATATATGTTCGGAGATTCAGAAAATACATCTTTATTAAACTTTCAACAATTTACAATAATATGAAATTACAGAGAATGAAATAAC
>JAOTRH010179432.1:0-12059 GCA_034768845.1 Heliamphora exappendiculata | reverse complement strand
TGATGGCTTCGGGAGTCGTGTGGTGGCCTCTCGGTCGATTGGGTTATGGGGCTCGATCGACTGCTCTCCTGTAGTGATTTTAGTTGATTGGATTATAGGGTCCTATCAATTGAAACCACGGAGAGGGTGTTGGTTATTTCATGCGGGGTGCTGGTGCACAGTTGTGTGCGTGGTGGTTCGTGCATCGTTGCGTGCGAGGGTTTGGTTTTGTTTCTCGATTTGAGTTTTCTTCTAGCGTTGATTGCTCGAGCGGTGGTTGAGCACTCGAGCAGGGTGGTGCCAGAGTGTTGGGTCGGTGGTTGACTGCTCGAGCGGTGGTGGCGGGCTCGAGCGGGGTGATGGCAGAGGGGTATGTCAGTAGGGGACTGCTCGAGCAGTGGTTGGGCGCTCGAGCGCTTGGGCTGTGTTGGCCTTCGGGTTAGGTTTTGATTTTGGTTTTCTGTATCGTTGGTTATCCCAGTGTGTGGATGGGTCCCGATTTATGGATGGGTCATTCGGGTATCGAATGACAGTGTGTGTGGCATGTGATGTCATGTCAGCTTATATGGCAGGTGGCGTCATGATGTGATGTTATATGTGTCTTTGTGCTTTTATAATTGGCTTGTACATCAATAACTTTATTTATTATGTATGGAATATGTAAGTGGATTACGTAAGGTGATATCGTTATGTATAACGTGGTTTATACTTTAAAACCTAGAGTTTTATATGCATGTGACGTGGTTTGTGGAACGTCATGTTGATACATGGTTATATGCTTTAAATCCTGGTTTAGGTTTGTATATGTGTATGAAATGGAATAGATGAATCTGTGATCCAGTAGATGTAAATCCTGGTTGATGATGCATGCGTGCGTGTGCTGGTGTACGAGGTAGGCTGCGAAAGCCAGTGTATAGGTAGGTTGCGAAAGCTGGTGTATCAGGTAGGCTGCGAAAGCCAGTGTGTGTGCGATATCTGATGGATTGAAACGAGATCCTGATGAGGCACAGGTGTGGGTGTGTGTGCGATATCTGAAGGCTGAAACGAGGTCTTGAAGAGGCACGTGTACATGTATTGCTTGTATTGCATATTGGGACGAATAGACCAATTTTCTTAAAACTGTATTATCGGCCTACGGGAGTCAAAATACTGTATTAACGGCCTGCGGGATTCGTAATAGTCGAATCGTTTTCAAGGCTCTAATGAGTTGAAAAATAGTTTTTATCCTCGCTTTCCCATTGCATGTGAAACTTGTTTTTATTAGCTCTGGTGAGTCGTGATCAAAAATTGTTTTCAAACTATTTTCAAGGCTTGAAAGAGAGTCAAAAAATTGCACTTCGTTTATTGAGCATGTTTAGCTTATACTGCATGTGTTGTTTAGAATCTGCTGAGTTTTGGCTCACGGTGTGGGATTTTGCTTTTCTTTAGGTACCGGTCTCGCAGGTTGATCAAGAGATGCTGGAGAGGTAGAAGTGCTTTAACCTTCCTTTTGTGCTTTCTGTTACATGTCTATGTTGTAACATGTTTTTCGATGTTGGAACCGTGTAGTATAAGCTTTTGGCATTGGAGCCTTATGTTTTGTAAGCCGTTGGGCGTTTATATATATACAATGCATGTATGGTTTATTTGAGAGTGCATTCTCGGTTGGGTTGTATGTATGGTAGTTGTGGGCGTTTCACGTGACCTAGAGTTTGGGGCGTGATAGTATAAGGTAGGCTGCGAAGCTTGTGTATGAGGTAGGCTGCGAAGCCGGTGAGTGCGCTCTATCGGCTGAAACAAGGTCCTGATGAGGCACGTGTGTGTATGTTTCATGGATTGCATGTACTGCATATTGGGATGGATAAATCAATTTTCTTAAAAGCTGTGCTAATGGCTTACGGAAGTCGTAATACTAGAACCGTTTTCAAGGCTCTAAATAGTTGAAAATTGGTTTTTATCCTTGCTTTTCCATTGCATGTGAAAATTATTTTCTGGCTCTGGTTAGTCGTGATCTAAAATTGTTTCAAAAACTTCACCTCGTTTATCGAGCATGTTTAGCTTATATTGCACGTGTTGTTTAGAATCTGCTGAGCTTTGGCTCACGGTATGAGATTTTTCTTTTCTTCAGGTAGCAGCCACGCTAGTTGATCTGGAGGTGCTGAAGAGGTGGAAGGGTTATAGTATTCCTTTTTGTTCTTTTGTTACATGTATGCTATAACATGTTTTTCGGGCGTTGGAGCTGTGTAATGTTGCCGTTTGGCATTAATATACAATGCATGTATGGTTTATTTTGAGAGTATGTTCTCGGGTTGGGTGTTATGTTTGGTTATTTATGGTGTTTCACGTGACCCAAAATTTAGGGCGTGACAGCTTCGTATCAGAGCTCTGGGTTCGAATACCTAAGAGCCGTGGAAAGAGGTTGCATCACCATGTGCGATTGATTACGTGTGCTTGGTTGCATGTGTTTAGATGCTTTGATAACATGTCTATGTGTCAGCATGTTAGATTTGTGAGCGATGTGTATATGTGAGCATGGGGGTTGAATCTTAAGAGTGATAGTCTGGCCTTTGAGCATTTGGATTAACAAACTTGGGAGCCAAGTTAGAAACGCGTTTAGCTGACGTGATTTCTAACAGGGAATCTGAGTAGGTTATCCAGATTGACGAGTCATTCTTGTTGGTTCTCCTCAGTATGTGGGGTTTTTTAGCATGAACCTATGTGCTTATGTATTAGCATGCTTATGCGGTTTATGCTATGTGCTGCATCTCACGTTCTACCTTTTTCATATAGACGCGATGTCGGTGAGACGAGGGTGAGGCCGTGGTCATGGACGTGCTGCCCAAGGGGATGTTCCTATCCCTGATGCTGGGGATGCTAATGCTCCCCTGGGATCGATGGACGCGATGTAGCTGTTGCGTGTGCTGGTTGGTTCTATCCAACAGCTGGTTGCTAGGGGTGAGATTGTTAGGGAGGGAGAGAGAGTGCCTGAGACGAGAGAGGTGGGGGTTACCGTGGCGATACGGGAGTTCAGGCGCATGGATCCACTTATCTTTGCAGGAGATCATGATCCTCTTATGGCGACAGAGTGGCTGGAGTTGACGACTCAGATCCTTGACACATTACAGATTGTGGAGGATGAGTTGCGGGTTTCTTTTGCCACCTTTCAGCTGAGAGGTGATACTCATCAGTGGTTGAGATATGCCAGGACTACAGTAGGGGCCACATCGGCAGCTTTTACACGAGTCTTTATGGAGAGATATTTCCCAGCTTCGAGGAGGGACTTATGCAGGGAGGAGTTCTATTCTCTTACCCAGGGGGCCATGGACATCATGCAGTACGAGGCCAGGTTTACGAGCTTATCTCAATTTTCATCAGAGCTGGAGTGCATAGATGAGTTGCTTTTCATGAGGTTTGAGCGGGGTTTGAGGCCGATAATCAAGGAGCGAGTGGCTGTGATGGGATTTCGTGTGTTTAGAGAGCCGGTGGAGGCAGCAGCGAGGGTTGAGAATGCCTTGGTTGAGACTCGAGCTTCGAGGGAGGCTAGGACATCACAGGGCGGTACAAAGGCACAGACAGTTGGGCATTCCAGTAAGAGGCAGAGGTCCTCTGGTCCTAGCTTTTATCCATCTAGACCACAACAGTCTTCAGCACCACACCATATGTGGCTTCGTCTGGGAGGCCAGAGCACAGGAAGTTGACTTGTTTTCAATGCAGATAGCTGGGGCATCGTGCGGCGGATTGTTTATAGCCGAGACCATCCCAGAGTTTGGCTCTAGTGCAGCCGCAAGGGAGGGAGCCATCAGTTTGCTATGAGTGTGGACAGTGCAGACATATTTGTAGAAATTATCCCCAGAGAGGCAGTGCGCCGAGTAGGGAGGACACACCAGTGGCTTCGTATGCGCCGGGTTCATCTGAGTACCAACAGTGACTTTCTGCAGTTTAGACTTCCTAAGTGACAGATAGGGGAATGTTAGTTGAGTCGGTGCGGCAGCCGACAGTGCTGAGTACTGGTGGACAGGACAGGATGGGATTGCCTTGAGCGTATTCTCTTATAGCTTCGAGGACACCGGTCGTGCTGGAGAATGCTGATATGCCTTCAGCGAGCAAAGGTACTTCCTGAATGTGTAGGTTTTGGGTCAGATTCATCATTGCATCTGTTTGGGGTTGGTTATGGATCCCGTGGATGGTGTTCTGTATGGAGGTAGTGGTTGGTGAGGATGTGAGGTTGGGAGTGTTGTAGATCCCGTGTCTGTGAGATAGTTGGCCATTGTCTAGGATGCATGACCTTGTTTGACTATATCCTAGGAATGATTTGGTTGACCATCTCGTGTGCCTGTGTCGGTTGCGATCGACGGTTTGTTATTTTGGCCTTGTGTTGAATTTTGGGGGCAAAATTCTTTTAGGGGGTGTAGAGTTGTGAGACCCTTACCCGTTTTCTTTTTGGCATTTTTCAACGCGCGTTATGTGTTTTCGTTGTAGCATGTTTTATATGCTTTTGATGCATGCTTGAGGGTAAAGATGCATGTGGGGAAGGTTCTGGGGGCCGTGGGGTGTTACAGCGCGAATTTTGAAAATTAAAAAAAAAAAAAATTTTGGAGGCCTATAAATATCTGGAGTTAGATATTTTCAAAAAGATATTTTTCAAAACTTCTCAAGTAAGTTTCCCATTTTCTCTCTGCCTTCTCTCTAAGTTCTCGGGGGCCTGGGGCTCAATTTTTAATGATCCAACAGCGGATCCTTACTTTTGGCATGGTGGGCTACGCAACCATCCGGTCAGATTTCAATTTTGACGAAGCTCAATTTTGCACATGGTTCGAGACGTCGAGTTTTTAACTCATTGAGGTAGAATTCTAGACCCTACTACTGTGTAAGGGTGCTATGGGTAAATGTGTGTGTTTTTAACGGGTAGATTATTGTAGATCTGCGTTTGTTTTAAAGTTGGGTTTTTGGGTTTAAAACCTATTTTTGTTGGTTTTGGTGGATGAAATCGGGTGTCGGGAGTTTCTTTTGAGGTCTCGGTGTTAGGCCTAGGCATGTGGATTCTTGAGGGTGTTGGATCGGAGTTCGGAGGCTTTGGTTTGGTGTATGGATGTAGAAACTCGTAGCTCGAAATTGAGTTCTGCTGAGGTTCGGTCGACTGAACCATGAGGTTCGGTCGACTAAAGCTTGGATCTTGGGTTCGGTCGACTGAACCATGTGTTTTGGCATTTTGTGAGATTCCAATAGGGTGCTCGATTGACTGGAGGTTAGGGTTCGGTCGACTGAAGTGCTGGGGTGTGTTTTTGGTGGTTTTGGTTGGTTTTTTTGGTTTTTGATTGGTGTCCTATGGTATTCAATTGATTAATTTATGGGAATTAGTTAATTCAAATACCTATGGATTGCTTTTGGGGTTTCGCTGGTTGTGTTGTGGTTTCGGGGGTCGTGTCTTGGCCTCGGGTGTGCGTTTGAGTGTTGCCGTCGTGGGTAACGTGCATGGTAGATACGGCTTGTTGATGAACGATTAGGTGCATGGTTTGCTACTGGGTTTGTGTTGGCGCGGGTTAGCGTCGTGGTTCAGTGATGGCCGTGTTGGGAGCATTTGGGCCAGTGGTGGTCGTGTGGGTTGTCCCGTGAGTGGATGTCGATTTTGACGGGTGGAGTCGTGATGTGGTTTTATATTGTTATGTGCATATTTAACATTGTTTATTTATGTACGGAATATGTAAGTGAATTACATAAGGTGATATCGTTGTGTGTAACGCGGTTTATTATTTAAAACCTAGAGTTTTATAGGCATGTGACGTGGTTTGTGGAACATCGTGTTGATACATGGTTATATACTTCAAATCCTGATTTAGGTTTGCATATGTGTATGAAATGGATTAGATGAATCTGTGATTCAGTAGATGTAAATCCTGGTTAATGATGCACGTGTGCGTGTGTGGGTGTATAAGGTAGGCTGTGAAGCAGGCGAGTGCGCTTTATCGGCTGAAACGAGGTCCTGACAAGGCACGTGTGTGTGTGTTTCATGGATTGCATGTACTGCATATTGGGACGGATAGACCAATTTTCTTAAAAATTGTATTAACGGCCTGCGGGAGTCGTAATACTGGAATTGTTTTCAAGGCTCTAAAGAGTCAAAAAATAGTTTTTATCCCCGCTTTCCCATTGCATGTGAAAATTGTTTCCTGGCCCTGGTGTGTCGTGATCTAAAACTGTTTCAAACTATTTTAATGGCTCGAAAGAGAGTCGAAAAATGCACTTCGTTTATCGAGCATGTTTAGCTTATATTGCATGTAATGTTTAGAATCTGCTGAGATTCGGCTGACGGTGTGGGATTTTGCTTTTCTTCAGGTACCGACCACGCCAGTTGATCTGGAGGTGCTGAAGAGATGGATGGGCATTGGAGCCGTGTAATGTTGCCGTTTGGTGTTAATATATAATGCATGTATGATTTATTTTGAGAGTATATTCTCGGGTTGGGTGTTACGTTTGGTTGTTTATAATGTTTCACGTGACCCGGAGTTTGGGGCGTGACACTCTTCTTTACAACTTAATAAAATAATCAACAAACAAAAAGAAAAAATTACTTTAGTATATAATAATAATAAAAAAAGTGACTTCAGTGCATAAAAGAACTAAATGAACAATAAGATAACTTATTATATATGTGTATGTATAAATTTTTACAAGTAAACTAATATTATAATAAAAAAGTAACAATCCAATACAATAATATAACTTTAAGCCAACTTGTATATTAATATACTTAGAATTAATACAACATATAAATAATTAAATAATAATAAAATAATATGAAATCTTGAAATTGAGTTTTAAAATTTAAAATCAATAAATTAAATTAAAAGTAATATAACATAAAAAAAAATGCACATCAAGTTACGAAATTGTAGAAAAATTCAAAATTTAGCTCAACCACCACAACTAAATAATGCTATAATTAAACTAAGATGTAAAAAATTAAGTACAACACCTAAAATTATTATATTAATTCAAATCTTTAATATTCATAGTTAAAAATATATATTAAGTTAATTTTTAAATACAATTCTTGAACAATGTAGTACATATATATTATTAAATATACAAAAAAGTAGTATTATATTACAAAATTCAAAAATTGGAGCCACAATCCCCACCATGGCCGGCCACTTTGTTGACTATAACACTCAAGCTTTACTATTTTATTATGGTGTCATATTGCATGTGTTTAAAGTGGTGCACTCTTACATATAATCATCATGAGGTCTTCAATTAAATTTTAGCTTAAAAAGACCACCAAACACCCCCCCATTTCGGCACTTGAGATTCCGAAACCAGATTTGGATTTCAAATTTTTTAGCTAAGTGTTTGTTTTGTGAGGTCTAGAGAGAGAAAGAGTGTGGAAGGAGTTCTTGGTGTTCTATGCCTCTTTTAAGCTTTTTGTTGGTGTTCATCCTTCACCTCCATTCATCATCCTTCAACCATAACCAAGGTAGGAATAATATTTTTATACACTTATTTTTCATATATTAAGGTTTTCTTAGCTCCTAAACATCTCTAAATTCAAGATCCATGCTCAAACCTATAAGATGTGATTTTGAATATATTTCTTATTTTTATTCTTTCTCCTCAATCATCCACCATCTTCTCTTGCTTTTGATCCATGCAAATGATATATATCTCATATATAGGCCATATATAAGAGAGATATAGCCATGCATGAAAGGGCCTTGGGCCTAGGAGCCTAGAAAACACACATTCTCTTCATATTCAAATTTGTCTAGAAAGGGTTTTTGTAAAACATCTTATTTTTGTCATTTGTTTTGAGTGATCTAGACTTATCAAAAATTTTTGAAATTTTTACTGTAGTTTTATATGTATATTATTTACATGCACTAATTTTCTTGGGGTCCAAATAGTTTTTCTAATATTTTTAAAAATGGAGAAGTAAATCGGGTTTAAATGGCTGTTTGGACATACCACTTTGAATCAATGCCATTTCCTGTAGAAGTAAGCTCTCGGTATGATTTTTATGTGATTGGATAGATAAATGTCTTATATTTCTAACCCCACTGGATCAACCCGTTTAGATGTATATAGGAAAAATGGCAATGATTCTCCCAAAGTGTGTCGCATCTAGACACTATTTGATAAAACATTCATAATAAATTCAAAAAAAATGAAACAACTACAAGGTCAAGTTCCAGAGATTCTAAACTTATAAATCTACTATTGTAAAAATTTTAAAAATTAATTTTTAAGTCTAAGTCCTCATTTTAATTTTTGGAACCATTGAGTTTTCGCGCCACTGTTCTGGAATTTTTCTCTACACTGTCACAGAAATTTGTTTTGTCAAAACTGAGGTCTTAGAGGAAAACTTTGGAAAAGTGTTAAACATTAAAAGTGTTCATAACTTCCCAAATAGGGTGTCTACCAAATTTAATATTTTAATCCCAAGTCTAAGTATTTTAAAAATCCTAAAACCAGTAGCTAAAACCTGAAAATCCTAACTGTGATTCAGTGTGATTTTCTGTTAATGCTATTGTTTTGGGTTTCCTATGTTGTGTTATGCATGGTTAAATAATTAGAATGTGTAATACTATCTTGATATATTTACATGATTTTAGTGGTTGAATTAATTATATTCAAATTTGGTTAATCGTTGATCCATGCACAATGTAGTTTAGCCTAAGTATTTTGAGATGACTTTAGATTAATTGGTGCATACTTTGTCTTACATGCTAAAAAATCACATCCATGCATGAATTTTCACGTAAGTTGAAAAATCGTAACTTTTGCATGTTGTATTATGTCACATCATTATTGGGATGGGTTTTACGGGGTTCACTTAAAGGTTTTACGAAAGAGATGAAATTGAACATTAGAGTGGTGTAGTGACACTTAGAAAATTTTGGCTTTATGCCTTGGTTATCTGTGGATGGTTTTTGCCCTAAGTGCTAAATGCACATTGTTATAAATTGTATTATTGGTGAAGGCGGTTCAGATGGTGTAATAATAGGAGTTAGATTTTGCGATCCTGTATTTGACCTTGACCTGAGAGTCGAGGGCCTAAAGTGTTGACTTGTCTATGCCCTTGCCGTCAGTGATGACCCAGCTGGACACTTCGTCCGCTACGTAGTCATCCCACGGCTTAAAAAACGCTCTTTGTCAGTCGGTAGACTTGATCATCGTGATAGGGATCATAGGGTTTAGGATTATTTTTTTTGGGCAGGGAGAACCTAGAATAACTTAAGTTTAAATTGGATTAGAGTTTTGAGATTAGGAAGTTATCTCAATTCTTAATTGTTTTCATGTTTTGGGATCACATGGAATTTAGTTTGAGATTATGAGATAGCTTATAATTATAAGATAGTTTATAATAAATTTAACAACGAACACTTGCATTTCATTCAAACACCTAATTGGTACAAGGTTCTTAAAAAGTTCACATAGCATTTACAAAACCTTCAATCAAAAAGAAAAGCACAACGCCTAGCATATTGAAGCCTAAACAAATAAATACGGACAGAAGTAATGAACAATTGTCTCACATTCCCAAGTTGCTTCATAAATGCCACAGTAATGCCACTGGGCCTCTACGTACCAAATGTTCCCTGGCCTTCTACGAGCTCTATCGGTGATGGATACCGGTACCTCTTCATAAGTCATCGGATCATCGAAGTTGATATCTAAGCTGCGTGGGTCAATGATCCTTCGTTTATCTCTCAGCATTGTCGTTTGCAACCATCGGGTCTTAACCAAATCTCCGAGTCGCTCCTTAAACCCTAGCAGTACTTCCACTCGGTATGCTATTTTGTCGTGTTTTCCTAGAACCTTTATCGGACTTGTAAATCGAGGAAAAGATTCTGACTTCCTCCACTTCTTTGTCCTTTTCGAAAATACTCGGCCATAAACCCACTCGCCAATACGGTAGTCCATAGAATTGTCTTGCCGACTCCAGTAAATTGTTACGTATGTCTCCTTGTCATCGTCTGATTCGGGCGGTGGTGCCTCTAGTGGATCATAAAAGTGGGTGATGGCTCGCTCCTCATTCTCGTTGTCGTCTTCAAATCCCTCCTCATCGTTTGCTCCGAAGTCCACTTCGTCCCTTACTACATCAAGTTCTTCGTTTGGTCCTACTTCCTCAATCTCTTCCTCTCCCTACGCTGGCCACTCATCCGAAAACATCCCTGCTAACGAAAACACGTCTACTAGGCCTTGCTCTTTAGCAGGTTCTTCCTCGGGGTATGAGTCCTCTAGTTTCGATGCTTCCCATGGTTCCCTGGCTGGTTCTGCATCGGACGCCATCCTAAAGAAAGAAAGATAGAGAAAATCCTAAGGGAAAGATTTTAAGTTGTTGAAATTATATGTGATAACTTAGTAGTGCAGATACTCTATAGAGTTTTTACGCCACAGAACTCATAGTCTCCCATTTCCCAAGGCCTGAAGGTTCACTAAACCTAGGCTCTGATACCAACTGTGACACCTCGTTCCCTGGGCATGTCGGCACATATGTAACTATAAATAAGGGACATATTCTAGGAAAACATTCATAATTATAAATGATAATTAATACATCATTAATAGTTCATAATTTGTTCCAAATACTAAATGATTACAGTCATCCAAAAATTTTAACAAAAGTTACATCATGTCCATGGAAAATTGAACAAAAGATCCAAAAAGTAGACATCTTACGTCTTCAAGCTTCGTCGTTAGGGTTAACCGGCTCCTGCCACTCTCCCTCTTCTTCGTAGTCTTCTTCCTTAATGAACTCGCCTTCCTAAAAAGGTCCTTATTCTTTACTTGTGCAATAATGCCATGAGCTGGAGCCCAAGAGCAAATTTCCTAAACCGTCTGACAAACTCATAACAAGATATCCTACAATACATATCATATAATATCCAATACAATTTTTAAGGCCAAATAAACAGACAATTTAATGTTTTCAACAAGGTAAACATATGTAAGAATAATTGTGCAAGTGCGTGATGTAGATGAATGCAATAAAGTTGCCCAACCCGATTATAAATCAACTAATCAAATTTTGAGTAACACCATTATGTTCTCGTACCTTAAGCTCCCGTACACTAACGTTCCCAATCACGACGGCGTATAGCGGACGTTCGGCTCAAGACGTGGCACGGCTCAGGACGTATATAACCCAAAGTCAATCATATCCAACATGATAATCCGAATGGCACCAATACGTTCCTATACGTTAAGCTCTCGTACATCAGCGTTCCTGATCACTGCGGCATATAGCAGTAGTTCGGCTCAAGACGTGATACAGCTCAGGATGTAACACGACTCAGGACGTTCATGGCCCGAAGGTAAATGAAGCTGACATAGTAATTTAAATGGCACCATTGCATTCCCGTATGCTAGGTTCCCATTCGTCAGCATTCCCGATCACTACAGCATATAGCGGCAGTTCGGCTCAAGACATGATATGGCTCAGGACATAACATAGCTCAAGATGCAAATGGCCCAAAGTCTACACATCATTATAATAACCCGAATGGTACCACTACGTTCCCGTACATTAGGTTCCCGTTCATCAACATTCCCGATCACAGCAGCGTATAGCAGCTGTTCGGCTCAAGACGTGATACGGCTCATGACGTAACACGGCTCAGGAGGTATATGGCCCATTGTCAACACCCCCATCAACAAGGACTCTCTAATCATGATATTAATCCAAACCCTCCACTTTTTTCCAATAATTTACGCACAAAACCCAACCCATAAGATGCCCAAAGTGTAATGCATTGATGCTTATGGTACAACAACTCATATCATGAAGTACAACTTAACAATAGCATGGTACGAAACTAAACATGGCATGACGTACAAACTAATATAGCATAAGGTACAAGTCTTTAAAACATAAGGTACAATTTACTAAAGCATAGAGTACAATCATTTGAAGCATAACCACAATTTTAGCGACATAGAATCGAACCATCAGCATGAGTTCATTTCATCAAAGTCATCATTTTCATGCACTAATTACTCACAAGATTCATATAAGATTCACATACTCAAGTCTCATAAGTAACGCACCATTTAAACACTTAGCCAATTTTAGGTACAAGTTTAATTGCTAGTTTTAAAGT
>JAOTRH010179421.1:0-12060 GCA_034768845.1 Heliamphora exappendiculata | reverse complement strand
GATTTATGGGATGAGCACGTTTTTTGTTTTTTATTTTGAGGGGGGTGGGTTGGGCTATGCTTGGGTTTTGATTTGTGGGTTGGGGTTGCCAAATGGCTAATGGGCTGAATTAAAGAGTTGATAATGGGTTGGCTTAAGTGGTGCGGGTTTACTTAAAGGCGTGGGTGGTTCTTTTGTCCAGTTTTGTTCTCGGATTGGTTTAAAATGGTTTAAAACGTTAATGGGCTGGGCTGTGATGGGTCCAAGTAGGGTTGAATTTTATTGTGTTGGGTTGTTGGGTTAAAATAGGAATGTAGTTTAGGTCAAGGATGGGTCGAGTTTTTTGTTGGTTCGGACTTTCGGTCAAGATTTGGGTAAGGAGAATTTTCGGGTGATGGTAAAGATTTTCGGTAGGGTTTTGGGTCAAAGTTGGGTGTGTCAAAGGTGGGAAGGGTTGGGTCTGGCGAACCTGGCATTTCTTCTTCTCCTCTTCGCAAAGCGGGAGAGCAAATGGCTAGGGTTTCTTTTTTTGGGTGCAAAAAGAGAGAGGAGAGAGGTCTAGGGTTACAGAGATGGTAAGGGAGAAAGAAGAGGAAAGATAGACAGAGAGGTTCGAGCTTTGTGTAAAAGGAGAAGCATGCCAACATGGTCGACGGCGGTGTTGGCGATGCTGGTTGGCTGCACCAAGGTTGGTCGACAACGAAGTTTTGGCTCTTAATAGCAATGGCTTGTGACGTGTAGGTCGATGGCGGCGGCGGCTTATGACTAGAGTGGGTTCGGTTGCAACTGACGTTGCAGTGGTTTTGAAGAGAGCCCGTGAAAAAAGATAGAAGAAATGGAATCTCAAGTCTAAACTCTAACATCTAACACCAAATTGATGCAGGATGTGGAGCAATGGAGGGGCAAGAGATGGAAGTAGGGTAGCGCAAAATGATTGAAGTCCTAATACAAAGCCATTATCTTAAATTCAAGTTTTCATTAATTAACCCTAAATAATATATTAAGCGAGTTTCTTATTTATGTGTTTAAAATTTTAATTTTAAAAATAAATTACAATAATAAATTAAAAGAAAATAAAAATAAAAGTTATAATTAAGTGATAAATTATAATTTTAAATTATAGGAAATAAAATAAAATATTAGTTAAAAGATAATTTGGAAATAAAAATATTTATTAAATAATTAAAATAAAATTATAAATAAGCCTTTGTGTTTGGCATCATGGGTTGACCAGCTGGGGCCATGGCCTCCATGAAATCTATTGAAAGCCCACCATAATACTATTGAGTATTTTAATTGCTAACAACCCCCCCCCCCCCCTTTCTCTAAGAAGCCTGGATTTGCACATTTAGATCGACTGCATTATTAAAGATGATAATGATGTTTTACCTTCCCTGTTTTTTGTTTCCAAGTCCAGGATATTTTTATTTTGACTATTTTTCTTGTATTTCAAAATTTTTACTCTGTTTTTGGGGAAGATGCGCGAGAGAATTTGTTACTAAAATTGTGCAACAGTCCCTCTATTCTTGCAGATTTGAGTGGGTTTGTGTT
This sequence comes from Heliamphora exappendiculata, assembly GCA_034768845.1. Classification (NCBI taxonomy): domain Eukaryota; kingdom Viridiplantae; phylum Streptophyta; class Magnoliopsida; order Ericales; family Sarraceniaceae; genus Heliamphora; species Heliamphora exappendiculata. Next base: position 10,530 of record JAOTRH010179421.1, on the reverse strand, counting down.
CATATCTTGTGTACTTTCATTGGATTGGAAGTATAAATTTGCAACATGCTGAATGTGTTCTTTGGTGGCAGATATGGGTCTGAGGAAGGCATGAGCTCTGTGGTTTTCAAGTGCAAATGCTGCCTGCTTCTTTACCGGTGTTTTTATTGAAGACGATGCTTAAACTGTGAGTATGTGAAGCTGGATTTGAGATGGTTGTAGTGGCAGGCCCGATAAGTTAGAACTTGAGCGGGTGCTTGAGGATTTTTCTCTCGTGTTAGGGTGTTGTCCCCAACCTTCTCGAGATGTGTGTTTTCTTCAGTGTTTGCCAAAAGAATAATCTTTTGATGGATGGATGAGAAGGGGCTGAAGAATAGTTCCTTCGATGATTTTCTCTGTATGACTTTTCTTCTATCAACGAGAGCTATATTGTTCCAATTTTGCATATTGTTTTTAATCACTGCCGTGATGCGGGTTCTGTGTGGATAAAATGCTGGGGATGTGTTTTTAATTGTCGTGTGAGATGTGTAGGCAGCAGCTTGCTTGGACACACCCGTTTTTCATGTTGATGGTACGATTTTGTATAGAGTGGCTTTGTTACTTTGATGTGTCTGGTCCGGATAATTCAAACGGGATTTCAGTAACACGATTATGGGATGAATGTCTTTCTCTTCGATATGGTTCTTAGAGGACTAAGCTGTGTAGCTTTATTAAATGGGGAGGGGATGATGAAGATACTTGAAAATTAAATTATGTTTATCACAATGAGTTGCTTGTTTGCCATTAATCTGTTTCTGGGATCTTAAATCTTGTTGCGGATTCGTAAGGGAGAAGTTGAATTAAATTTGGATTTCAAGTTTTTTTTTTCTTTTTTCAAAAAAATACAAAAAGGAGGAGGGGAGGGGGAGAGAAAAAAATAATGTGAAGTTTCTGAAATAAAATTGAAAGCGGTTCTAAGCATGGGCCGTTCACATCGATTTAGTTGGTGCTTTTATAATGTGGAACGGCTATCTGCAAATTGGTGCCTTCATTGGTCTTGTAATGTAGGGAAGCGGAGAGTAATTATTCGGTATTCTTGGAGTACTGTGTGATATTATTTACGTAATGTTTTTATCTAAGCATGTTTCGAATACTATTTCGGGTAGGACAATAGTAGTTCACTTTTATTAAGTAGGTAAGAGATAAAGAGTTTCCACTTATTGTGTATTGATGTTTTTTATTTGCCGTGAGTACCACATAAGCTGTAGAGGATTAAAATATGGATCTACTATTCCCGTCTAAGCTGGCTCAATAGTTCAGGGTGTATTGTACATGTTCCTCCACAAGAAATGGGTGAGATGCCCACCGGTGACTTTTACCGGTGGACTCTCCGATGATGAAGTTAGGCAGGTTTTAGAGAGCGAAAAACTTGAGAGAACCAATTGGCAGAGTTTCTGTTTATGAATTAGAGAACATATCTTTGCTTTTTTGCATGTAGGCTATTTATAGGAAGAACATACTTGACCCATTTTGGGGGTCTAACTTGAACCGAGTAGGTCGAGTTGTCCTCTATCTTTCGTTAAGACTCAGCTGTCAAGCCAATAGTTACTTATCATGGCTATCATTCTTATTTCTCTGCGAGTTTTTTTTTGTCATGTTAATATGTCCATCGGTATCTAGACCTAGTCTGGCCTAGGTCAAACCTCCCTGACACCCTATCCCCAGATTTGGTTTAATTGCCACTGATCGCTTATTGTGAGTGTTAACTCTTGATTTGCATATCACGGGCACTGATTACAATGTATCAAGCCCCAAGCTTGACTTTTGAGGTCTCCCAACACGCTGCTCGGCCGTGGATGCCGAACACGTTCTCTTTTGGATTTCGGCTTTGAGCCCCTCTTCTGGGTTCGGGTCAGGTCCTGTGACCATGGCTCGGCCTCACCTGCCCCGAGCTCCTGAAAGCTCGGTGGCCTCACTTATGTGCTTGGCCCCTCTGTCGAACTAGGATGGGCATGCCGAGGTAGTATTGTGGCAAGGTGGACAGCGGGCTGTACGACTTTCCACGTGGACGCTAAGTGGCCTTGCTCAGAATTTGACCTCCCTCAATTACCCCCATCGTTTTGATGTTTCTCGGCTCTCCGAGTTACTGGAAGGTGATGAGTTGTCTTTCCTTGAACCGCTACATAACTTTTAGGTCAGGAGCTTGTTGAGCAAGCTTTGTTAATATATTTCTTCATACCCAAATTGTACGTACGCCAACCGCCATTTTTGCCACGTGGAACTCCCCTATAGGCTAGTACCACTTTTAATGTGCGCATTGAATGCTTATTAATTGCATACGGCGCCAACTGTATTTTGGATACAGGAATGTCAGTTGTCGTTCTCTTTAAATGTCAATCATGTGAGTGTATGACAATTGTGGAGCTCAGACTCTCAAGCCCGGGCAATGTTCCAGCTCGATTAATTCATGCTCCGTACACATCTAATGCTCGGACATAGCAATCCGAGCGTCTTTCCTGCTTAGCTTCAACTGTCGCCTTATACCTTAGGCTGTCCTGTGCGGCGCGCATTAATTTTGCATTTAATGCATACGGCACACTCTGCCCTAGACGCCGTAACACTTGGCGCTTCGCTTGAATGATGGGGAAAGTATAAAAGGGGGGAGGCCCCTCTCTCTCTTCTCTTTACGAACTCTCAACCCTTCCAATCTCTTGACGATTTTTGGCGCTGCTCCGGCGACTACATCTCTTCTTCTCTGGCGACCACAACCTCTTCTCCGGCGAGCCTCATCCCTCAGAAAAACCCTTTGCTTTAAGGTACTCATCCTGCCTGTTTAATCTCTTGTCCTTTTCATGTTCTTACAACGCTGCCACCATTGTACCATCGTCACGGTGGCTTCCAAAACTCCGGTGGAGGCTTGGCTTATTGCCTCTGCTGCCACCGTTATGGCCGCTGACAGTGGTGGGTGTATGCTTATAAATGTACATATATGTTTATATATGTGCGCATATACATATAAACGTATATATACACGCGTATATATATTTATATACATTGTTTTTCATATACAATTTGTGCGCACGCACAGAAATTGGAAAGACCATGCTCACCATTTTTTTTACCCCTAAAGATGAAATGGGGTGCCTTGCTCGATATGTTGATACGCTGAAGGTTTTGGCCAAGCTTCGTCGAGCTAGGGCCATTCCTTACGACGTCTCAATACGTTAAGCCACTAAGAAGGAGACCTGGACCACGGAGGAGCCCGGGGTGGCTACGTTCCCCCTATTGGCTGTTCTGGAGTCTAGGCTGAAGTTTCCCTTCTCGAGCATCGTGAGGGAGGCTCTTGTCTTCTACAGGTTGTGCCCTACGCAACTTACCCTGAACGTTTTCTCGATTTTGATGGGGGTAGCATTACTGAATTGCTATATGGGCATCAATCTTGGTGTTTAGGAGATTCAGTACTGCTACTCCATCGTCGAGACGTCCAAAGGCCATAACAAGTACTACCTTAAGGCCAAGGAGAGAAGGAACATTGTACTCAAGCTGAAGAACTCCCACAAGGGAGATCTAGAAGATTTATTGTGGTCGAGGGGAATTGGAAACTTGGTCTTGGAGATAACGATCCTCGATCATGGCTTTGCCCGACCAGGCTGGGATCCCCAGGTATCTGAGCTCCTCTCCCTGTAACTTCGTTAAGTTATATTTCTCATCGTTTTCTCGGCACTAATGCATTCCTTTTCAGGTGCTTACTGCAACACCACTGCCGTCCGGGACAAGAAAGATAAGAAGGACGGCACGATCAACTTTGCACATCTGTAATGTGCGCTCAATTGGGATCACGCCATGCGCTGCTTTAGGAGGCTATTCAACGATGAACCCATCCGCCCAGAAGAGCTCGGGCATCACCTAGTGCCTGTCGAGGGATAACAAGGAGAGGATGCCGAGGGTGAAGCTCATCCAAGCACAGGATCCTTTACTTCCCGAGCATCCACGTCAAGAACTTCCTCTAGCTGCGCGGGTTCAACCCGAAGAGCTCTAGCCATGGCTCAAAGGGATCTTGTCAGCTTCTTGCTCAGGGATCTGTCCTCATCGCTGCCAACGACATTTCCTCCGAATTCGCCAACTATCCCGATCATCCAGGATTTTATGCTGACTACCTTGCTGCACGTGCCGCCAGCCCCCTTTGCTCCCCCACCTCCTCCTCTAGAATAACAGAAGAGGAGAAGCACGGCTTCAGAGGTTGCCGATCGCTAAATCAGTAGGCATATCGAGGGTGATCCGCCCATCCTCCCCCCCGTGCCCTGCCTAGGGGAGCTCTGAAGCAACTGATGTATTAGCACCTTTCTCTTTCTCCCCCGCCTGCCTTGGCAGACCCCCCACCACTCGGGACTCGGTGCAAGCCAACCACCAGGTAGTGTGGGATCTGGCTAAGAGCCTTTATCTTTCTCAGGACAAGGCTGAGTACTAAGAGATCCTGGACGCATCTATTGCGAAGCAGGCTGCGCAACACATCATCGTGGTAAGTCACTAATACGAGCTCTGTACACTTTGAGAGATTTATTTTTAGTTTATCCATTCGAGTTAACTTCTCTCTTGTTGTGTAGGGCTTGTAGATGGGTGTTGATGTCGCCAAGCGCTGCAGCCGTACATAAGAGAAATACCATCTCCTCCAAGTTGATGCCCTGAAGATTAAAGAAGACAACAAGATCCTCTAAGCCCAGATTGGAGAGATCGTGAAGGCAAAGGAAGACGCCGAGGTCCGAGCTACTCAGGCTCTGGACTCGATGAAGGAGTACGAGACCAACCTTACTTCGGTCCTCAGACAATTCGAGGAGGCGAGGAAGGCCAAAGAAGAGCTGCTCAAGACGGTGGCTGACCTTAAGGAGCATAACCAACAGGCTACCCAGGCCAAGTACAACGAGGGCTACGACACAACTGGTAATGTGTACGAGGCTCAGGTTCGGAGCTTGTAGAATGTTCAAATTGGGGATGGGACGAAGCCCTGAAGGTTGTCTCAGTGCCCGAGGACTCTCCCTTTCACAAGGAGGTGCCCTGGCTACAGCCTATCGTTGCTTTCCCTACTCAACTAGCTCACCTAATTGGGCAGGCCACCCCACCTGGCTAGGTCGTGGAGGTTGCTCCACTCTCTTCAGCTCTACTTCCCCTTCAGACATTTGAATAGGCGCATTTGCTTCCTCTTCTTAAAGATGAGTTCGAAGAGCTTGACCCCCTTGTGACCCGAGACCTGAGCCACCAATCTAAATGTCCTCGTCGATCTCACCCTTGATGAAGATGAGCCTGAACACAAGGGAGAGCAAGGGGGAGGCGCTGGGGAGGAGACTGGTTTAGAAGGAGCCAACTTAGGAAGAGCCCGCGCAAGAGGAAATCGCCGAGGATGTCTCTCTTTAGCTAGCCTAAGTCGCTTAGGCTTTAGTTGTTTTTCTTTTTTAATTTTGATCCAAGTACGCGATGCACGGCCTCGTCCTGATTTGTGAGGTCGGCTCGTTTTTAACTATACTCTGATCCCTTATTAATGAAGATAAATTTTTCTGAGATCTTGAGTAATATAGCCTACATTTAGTCACTTTGGTTTTATCACATGGAGCATGGTCTCTCATGTATATAGTCCAACAGGGTCTTTGGTGTCTAGCCGAGCTAGCCCTTACATCCAGCCGAGCTACCATATTTTGTGTATAGCCGAGCTAGGTCTTGTATCTAGCTGAGCTAGAATGCCTTGGTTCAATGGTGATCAACCGAGCAACTGTTGCCTAGCCGAGTTAGATCATACATCTAGCCGAGCTAGAATACCTTGGCTCAGTGGTAATCCTTTGAGATCAACCGAGCAACTGGTGCCTAGCCGAGCTAGGTCATACATCTAGCCGAGTTAGAACACCTTGGCCCAGTGGTGATCCTTTGAGATCAACCGAGCAACTAGTGCCTAGCCGAGCTCAGTGGTGATCCTTTGAGATTAACCGAGCAATTGATGCCTAGCCGCGCTAGGTTGTGCATCTTGTCGAGCTAAAAAACTTGTGAGATCATTTAAATCATTTCAATATGAAAATCTCTTAAGAGAAGATGTAAAAATCTCGAAATTACCATCAATTTGAAGATCTCTCTCGACAGAAGATGTAGAAATCTCGAAATTACCACGTAGGTATTTATTGATATCAATCGGGGCCTTTTTATCCTGGGTTAGCTTGAGGTCAATTGGGACTTTTACTGCCCTAGCCGGGCTAAGACTTTCTTGCCCAGGCTTGACTCGAGGTTAACTGAAACTTTTACTTGTCTAGCCGCGCTAGGGCTTTCTTGCCCAGGCTTGACTCGAGGTCAACTGAGACTTTTACTTGTCTAGCCGCGCTAGGGCTTTCTTACTCAGGTTTAACTCGTGGTCAACTGGGACTTTTACTTGCCTAGTCGTGCTAGGGTTTTCTTGCCCAGGCTTGACTCGTAGTCAACTGGAACTTTTACTTGCCTAACTGTGTTAGGGCTTTTTGCCCAGGCTTGACTCGTGGTCAAATAAGACTTTTACTTGCCTAACCGTGCTAGGGCTTTTTTGAGATATCGTTAGGCCGTTTATACAAGTCCCCAAAAAAGATTTCATCATTTATCATCCAAAAAGCAATTTACAACTCAAGCTTTAGTGATAAAACTTAAATTTTGAGCATTCAAAGGTCTTGGGATCTTCTTTCCTTCTAAATCTTCTAGCTTGTACGCTCCCGTGACTACAATCGATACGACCATGTACAGGCCCTCCCAGGTTAGGCCAAGCTTGCCATTAAGGGGATCCCTAATATTGAGAAGGACCCTCTGGAGTACTAGTTCGCTGACCTAAAAGTTTATGTGGTTGATGCGCCTGTTGTAGAACTTTGAGAGTTGTTGGTGGTAGACTGCCAGCTTGACCAGAGCTCATTCCCTCCTTTCCTCGGTTAGGTCCAAGTCCCGAGCAATGTTGAGGCTGTTGTTCCTGATTTCGAAAGCCTTAATTCTAATGGTAGGCAACCCTATTTTCAGGGGGATTACTGCTTCCAAGCCATAGGCCATAGCAAATGGTGTTTCCCCTGTTGAACTTCTAGGAGTCGTTCGGTATGCCCATAGCACTGAGGGGAGCTCGCTCACACACTTTCTCTTGGCTTTCTTCAATCTTCTATTGAGTCATGATAGGAGTGTTTTGTTCAAGAACTTTGCTTGGCCATTGCTTTGAGGGAACTAAGGTATTGAGAAATAATTTTTTATTCCCAAGCCCGAATAGAACGTCTTGAACAAGGAGCTGTCGAACTGTTTTCCATTATTTGTAACTATGGCACGCGGAATACCAAACATGGTGATGATGTTCTTCCATACAAATTTTTTAGCGTCCACATCTCTGATATTGGCTAAAAGTTCAGCCTCAACCCATTTTGAGAAATAGTATGTTGCTATGATTAGAAAATTTTTATTGTTGGGTGCCTTAGGCAATGGGCCAACAATGTCTAGTCCCCACTGTGAAAAAGGCCATGGGCTTGTGATGGGCTAAGGTCCTCAACAGGCTGCCTGTGCAGAGGTGCGTACTTCTAACATTTTTTGCATTTCTTCGAGTATACTTGAGCTTCCTTCTGCATATAAGGCCACCAGTAGCACTGGCTGATAGCCTTATGCGCCATAGATCTTTCACCTGTGTGACCACCACATATCCCTTAATGTAGCTCATATAAGAAATTTTGGACTTTGTTTGGGTGGATGCACAATAGGTAAGGCCTCGAAAAGGATCTCCTGTACAACTGACCACCAGGAGATAGCCAAAATCGAGCAGCTTTGTGGCTAATCTTATGTGCTTCATTCCTGTCTACCGGGAGTTGACCATCGTCGAGAAATCTAATGATGGGATCCATCAAGCTAGGCTCTTAGTTGTCTTCTATAGCATATACCTGCCGTGATCCCATCTCGATGCCGTGCTCCCATCTCGATGCTTGAGTTTTCTTATTTCTGTACTTCTATAGTCCTTTTTAGCCTGAGCTCGATTGCCGAAGCTAAGGTTGCTAGGGCGTCAGCATGAGAGTTTCCTTCTCTATTGATCTGTTCAATCTGCACTTCCTCGAATCCCTTAACCATTTCGAGAGTTATGGAAAGGTAAGTGGCCATCTTGTCATCTCAGGTATTGTACTGCCCAGTTAGCTGATTTACCACTAGTTGGGAATTGAAAAAAACTTCCAATTTTCTGATGCCCAGTAACTCGGCACTTTTGAGCCCAGCTAGCAGTGCTTCATACTCAGCTTCGTTGTTAGAAGCTGAAAATTCCAGTCTAATGGAGTATTCAATCACGGATCCTTCTAGAGAGATAAGAACCACTCTCACTCTAGAACCTTTATGATTTGAAGCACCATCGGTGTATAGCTTCCATTTCTACACTTTTGCTTTGAACCCCCACTTTCTACTCCAGCGTAGTCATCCTTCCCCCCAGCTCGGACTCTAACATGGTTGGGTTCAGGCTGATCAGCGTACCTTTTCTGGAGAATTCTGCTATGAAGTCCGCGATGACCTGCCCTTTAATTGCAGTCTTAGGCCTGAACTCAATATCATACTCACCAAGCTCAACCCCCCATTTTGCTATTCTCCTCGAGAAATCTGCCCTGCAGAGCAAAACATTGAGCGGGTGTGTGGTCAGGACTATGATCTTGTGCGCTTGGAAGTAGTGCGCTCGCTTTTGGCATGCCATGACCAAGGCAAGTGCGAGCTTTTCCAACGGTAAGTATCTTGTTTCGGCGTCTAGAAAGGTGTGGCTAACGTAGTAGACTGGGAGCTGCTCGGCCACGTCCAGCCTCAGCAGGACCGCACGAGCTGAGTATTCGAAAACTACCAGATATACGTACAACTCTTCCTTGACGAACGATTGATAAACATGTTCATTGTTGCCACCATCCTCGTTAGCCTTTGTATTTTTCTCACAATTTTTAGGGGTGGTATGTTCTGTATTGCTGCTATTTGGTCTGGATCGGTTTCAATTCGTCGTCTGCTCACTGAGTGCCCCAAGAATTTTTCTGACTACACTCCAAAAGCGCATTTGGAAGAATTAAGCCTTAACTTGTAAGCTTTCAGTACCTCGAAGATGTTGTTCAGGTCGGCAAGATAATTGTGTTCTTGTGCAATCTTGACCACCATGTCATATATACAAATTTCAATGTTTTGACCCAGCATAGATTGGAACATCTTGGTGACCAGCCTTTGATAAGTTGTCCCGGCATTCTTCAGTTCGAAGGGCATCCTTGTTGCAATATAAACCTTGGGGGGTGATAAAACTGGTCTTTTCTTGGTCAACCAAGCTCAAAGCAATCTGGCGGTAACCTCGGTAAATGTCCAAGAAGCTCATTCCTCCATGCCCCACTGCTTAGTCTACCAGCTGATCGATTTTGGGCAGGGGGAATGATTCCTTCGGACAAGTCTTGTTCAGGTCAGTAAAGTCCATACATACCCTCCACTTCCCGTTCATTTTCTTAACAACGACGGTATTGGACAACCAAAGGGGGTAGTGCAATTCCCTGATTGCTCTTACCTCGAGAAGTTTCTCAACTTCCTCTAGTACAGCCTCTAAGTGCTAGGCCGAGGACCTTCTCTCATGCTGAACGACTGGCTTATGCGATGGGTCAACACTTAGCTTGTGTTGCGTCTCCTCAGGATCGATCCCCAGCATCTCATATGGTGTCCAAGCAAACACCTTCACGTTCAATCTTAGGAAGTTCACCAGGTCGATTTTCTCCTACTCAACCATACTTGAGCTAAGCAAGAAGAAACGGTCTGGATCACCGTCTTTTAGTACGACCCTTTTCAGTGGTTCTACAACGTTCTCCGTTGGCACTCTTTTAACATCCTCCAAAAGGGATTTGTCCTACATTTTCATCACGCAAACCTGCTCATCTTTGGATGAACTTTCTTTTCCTCGGATAGTGACCATGAAGCACTGCTTTGCTGTAGTTTGGTCCCCATAACTGGCTCCACGCTTCTTGAGGTCAAAAACTTGAGGACCTGGTGATACGATGAGGGGATGACTTTCAACTGGTGAAGCCATGTCCTCCCCATTATAGCATTGTATGGAGATGGCACGCCCACCACTAAAAACTCAATATTCTTGGCCTGTGTTCTTGCCTTGATCGGGAGCGTGATTCGTCCCGTATGGAGGATAGGCTGACCATTGAACTCGACCAAGTTGGTGTAGCATTTCTACAAACCCTCCTTCTTATGCCTTAACTTGAAGAAAAGGTGGGCGTACATTATCTCTGCCGAGCTCCCCTGATCGACCAGGATGTGCTTTACATCATATCTCCCAATCCGAAGAGTTATGACAAGAGCGTCATTGTGCGGGCGTTCGACTCCCTCCATGTCGACATCTGTGAAGGTCAAGTATTCGATTGAGTACTTGCTGCCCGAGCTCTTCCTTTTGCTCGGACCAATTTGCCCGAGCTGGGTCCGCATGATCTCTCGTTAATGTGCTGCTTCCAGATTTCTATTCCTTATTTTGTTCAATGTCTCGGGCTTGGGGGCTGCGTGTACGACGCTAATCACACCTGCCAACTAAGAATGACAATGGGGTGGGGCGAGGTG
>JAOTRH010179410.1:0-12060 GCA_034768845.1 Heliamphora exappendiculata | reverse complement strand
AATAGTTTTTTATGCCATTAAGAAAAACAAATATAATCAGATCATATGATAACCAAGTTTAATTAAATATGATTTTTTTATGAGTTATATAATTGATTAGATTAAAAATATGAATGGTTTATATTATTAAATTGTGGGTAAAAAAATAAATAAATAATGGGTTCGATGTTGAGAAGAAAATTATGACAGCTATTGTGGACACGAATGATTAATCTAGAGGAAGGCGAGGCAACAGAGTTAAGATTGGGATATTATTCGGCAAGACGGAGAATTTTTCAGAACTAATGGCTGCTCAAGCATGAGAGAGTTCAGATTGTTTCTATTGAAATCAATCACCAAAAAGCTTCCGAGAAATATTTTTTTTTCGGTTAGGCGAATCGATTTGCAACTCAAAAGCTTCGAGATTTTCAAAGATCTCAAAACCTATGCGCTGCATCAGGGGCAGCCATTTATTTTCTGACTATTCTTTCTGCAAACCAAGTGTCAATCATAAATCCAAAAATAAAAGAACGTGGAAGTGAAGATCTGAGAGCCTAAAAAGTGAAGCTTGCAATGGCAGTGTCGCTCAAGAAATAGAAAATAGGTTCCTTAAGGCATGAATGTTATCATGATTTCAATGTTGTGGATAAAATTCTGAATAACAGAAAAAAAATTTGGAGATTTTACTTCATTGGATGATGTTTTTGTTATAATGAATAAGAAGAAGAAGAAACTGTGGAAGAGATTTACCAGTGGGAGTATTTTTCTTGAGTCACACGAGCTTGATTTTGCATATAGCTTGAGTAATTGCTTAGGCCTTGGCTGATATTAATTTATAATAGAAGTAATTCATTCCTACAATTCTATGATCCAAAAATCTGATGGAACAAGGATTCTAAGTATGAAAAAAAGTTGTGACTTACTTTAGTATGTTAGAAAAGGAGGTTCGTCTATATACATCGGTATTCACGTTGGCCTTCCCACCAAATTGTTAGAGTCTGAATTTTTGCCATCACTATCAAAGAACGAAGAATCTTGATCACAACAAAGAACGTTTGAAGCCTGATGAAGAATTAACCACCAAGTCACAATGGATCACATGACCCAGTAATTACCGCAATCATATCTTTTATTATGTTCGTTTTACCCTAGAATGACCAACCGCCTGAGAAAAATGATCTAGTTATTGGAAGAGACATTTAAACCCAACATTCTAGCACGTCAAAAACATACGGTAAAGGCCAAAAGGAACGGAACAACCTTTGGAAAGACTAGTGAAAAGGTGAAAACATATGATTTCAGACTTCATCATAAGGATTATCAAGATCATCTTAAGGACCAGTAACTCTTTAGTTAAGCAATTCAAGGATTGGGTGCCAAGGAGTTTGTGGAAATAGTGAGTCCCATTGACACTAAAGATTGTTTGAGGAGTGAAGTGTGCATTTTAGACAAACCGAGTTGTTCACGTGGTAGGTTCTTAAAGTATCAGTTTGTATTCGTTTGGCGTCTAGACTGTGTAACCCTTATGGAGTGGTATTCGGTTTTCATTGTGGTATAAACGTGAGTCGCAAGAAAGTTGCTTTCGAAAACTTTTTGTGATGTGATCCGTTAGAGCAAATTTGTTTAGATTGGTGAGTAGATGTTACGGATATAGAGAAAGAATTTTCTTGTGGGAGTGTATGAACTCTATGCACGAGAAGTTGAAAGGTGATACAATTTTCTTGTTTCTGGTGGAGTTGCGTAGCAACTTAATGTGAGTATATAGGAGGAATAAGTAGTTAGATGAGAAGAGTGGAAGCGTAAGATTATACGAATTCATGGGTATATTTTTTTTGTAATTGGCTTTGAGCAAATCGAGTGTCTTAGTAGAATGTGGATAAGATGAAATAATTAAAGTACCAAAATAGTTCTTGGTTCGATTATGTGGCAGAAAATGTGTGAAGGGAATGAGTGATGATGATAAGAGATTTTAGAATCAAGAGTTAATACTGTTCAGTTAAAGAATTGTAGGGTAAATGGTACGTACGTGAAGGAAATATGTGACAATGCTATGATTGGATTCATATGGGTAAACATATACCTGGGAAGCGTTTAGTTTGTGTGGTATGTTTAGCCCTAGTGACTCATTAGGTTCAAGTGGCTGTATTAATTTTGATGATCGTAAGGCTAGAGTAGTCCAACACAAAATGGTGGTGTGATTTCGAGTTAATAGTCGTTAGTCGATCGGGAAGTAATCTTCGATGTACATTTGAATATGGCAATGAGCTGGTTTTTGGTAGAGTGACAGTCTTTCCAGACAGAAGCGGAGAATATTTGAAATCAATTTCTGTGGTGAGCTAGTTTAGAGACATATGATCGCTTGTGAAAGTAGTACTTGATGTAAGTTGTGTTTTGGAGCCAACGTATTCTCAAAGATATACTGGGGTTGTGATACTACAAATTGAAAGTGCAGGAGTCAGATATACCCAAGATTGCCTTTAGGACTCGTTATGAGCGTTATGAATTTGTGGTGATGCCTTTCGGGTTAATAAATGTACCTGCTGTGTTTATGAACCTGATAGATCGGGTATTCAGAAGCTTTTTTGATTAATTTGTAATTGTGTTGATAAACGATATTTAGTTATATTCTCGGAGTGAAGAGAAACACAGAAAATATTTGAAATTTTTTTGTAGATTCTAAGAAAGCACAAATTGTATGCAAAATTTGATAAGTGTGAGTTTTAGTTGGACCGGGTGATATTTTTAGGTCATGTTATATTTGGAGAAGAAATTCAAGTCGACCCAACAGAAATAGAAGCAACAGTTAATGAAAAAAGGCTAACTGACGTGACAGAGATACAAACTTTTTAGGGCTAGTTGGTTATGTGACATGGTCCTTGAAGATTTAGTAGTAATCAGTTTGAGATGTTAGTAGGACAAAACAACCACTACTATAAGTGCTGAACATATGGGCTCGACCTTATCCACACCCTCAATAAATAACTGCACAAGTAAACAAGGACACAATTTTAGAGAACAAGAAGGCACAAAGTTAGTAAATCATCCTTATACTTCCAAACGATGTAGTACTCGATGTAAGTTGTGTTTTGGAGTCAACGTATTCTTAAAGATAGACTGGGATCATGATACTACAAATTGAAGGTGCGGGAGTCAGATATACAACTGCCTTTAGGACTCGTTACGAGCATTATGAATTTGTGGTGATGCCTTTCGGATTAATGAATGTACCTGCTGTGTTTATGGACCTGATGGATCGGGTATTCAGAAGCTTTTTAGACCAATTTGTAACTGTGTTAATAAACGATATTCAGTTATATTCTCAGAGTGAAGAGGAACACAGGAAACATTTAAAATTTTTTTGTAGATCCCGAGAAAGTACACATTGTATGCAAAATTTGGTAAGTGTGAGTTTTAGTTGAACCGGGTGATGTTTTTAGATCATGTTATATCTGGAGAAGAAATTCAAGTGGACCCAACAGAAGTAGAAGCAACAATTAATGGAAAAAGGCTAACTGGTGTGATAGAGATACGAACTTTTTGGGGCCAATTGGTTATGTGACATAGTCCTTGAAAATTTGGTAGTAATCAGTTTGAGATGTTAGTAGAACAAAATAACCATTACTCTAAGTGCTGAATATATGGGTTTGACCTTATCCACACCCTTAATATAATAAATAACAGCGCAAGTAAACAAGGACACAATTTTGGAGAACGACAAGGCACAAAATTACTAAATTATCCTTAAACTTCCAAACGATGAAGTACGGGGCGAATTTTCAGGGACGAAATTTGTTTAAGGGGGTAGGGTAGTTTGTAACGACCCGGTACAGACCCTAGTTGTAACGATCCGACTGATAATGACTCGTGTAAAGACCCTGCTCGGACCCTAGTGTTAGTGACAGATAGTCCACGAGACCATAGAATACGAAAGAAGTTCAGAACTCTAACTCGAATCGAAAACCCTAAGTTCGGCCAGAAAATGCCAAAAGGTCCAAAACTCAGGCAATAGAACATTAACACCCGGAGAGTCTCCTAACATTCTAAATAAAGTAAATATCATGAATTAATGAGTTAAAAATCAAAAATCCTCATAAATAGGGTAAACTTACCATTTTGCCCATAGTACAATAAAAAATCTTAAAAACTCAAATTTTGATACATGGATACAGGGATACGGGCCTGAATTGCCCGGATCTGCGCCTGACATTGCACTTGAACATGGGTCTGTTGCTCTACGGCTCTTTGTATATTAGTAATCGCCCACATTAGGGCTGCCAGATTCCCCTCATTTTTTGTCATTTCAGCTGACTCAGTTGGCTGTTCTGACACCCTACAGAGTCTACCCATCCCTAATCTTTTCCAAACTTGTGTTGACTGTGCTTTTTTGGTCCCAATGGTAAAATCTCTGAGAAACCTAAATACTAAGAGCAGAACAACAAGTATCAGGAACTTCCCGAGCAAAATTATGACGACAGATAGCAAACAGTTGAGATACCAAAATGACTGACCACAAACAGATACGAGCACTGAAGCATGAGGGAATGCCCCTGTCGGGCCCATATCGGCAGCATAACCACTGATCATCTGAAAATCTAAGGTGAGGGATAGGGAAAAGCTCAACCAGATTCTAAAAGGGAGGTTAATCTAAACGGAGAAAAAGACAACACTCTGACCAGAAAATGATTATAACCCTCGAGAGACTAGTTTGAACTAGGACTTCTAACGTGCAGCATAATGGTAAAGAACTAACTCTCGCGGATATGACAAGGGTTTGAAAGAAACGAGACTATGTCAAGGGTTTTGAAGAAATGAGCCTATGTCAAGGGTGAGAAAACCAACGACCCGAGAAGAACCCGAAGGAGAAAGAAATTACCCTAGAGGCTTTAAAACGAAACGTGGGTGGGACCCCGAGAAGAAGACTACGGCGTAAGAACCAAACATGGTAAAAGACAAAGTCCGGATAAAAATCCGAAGAAAAAGCTAATCTAATCAAAGGATAACGAAAATTCGGGCCGAATTTGGGAAAGGAACTAGCTTAAGCCCAAACAAAACAATTCTAACAATACACAAACAAAACATGCAATGAAAGAAAACACATAATCCTACCATGATTAGTAGCACCTAATGGGGGGTCCTAAGTTTACTATATGCAAAAGGTCAATTTTGGTCAATTGAACAAGGTACCTTCTGAATAGAGCTGGCTATAAACCTCCCATGCAGAACATGGTTAAACAGTACGGCCGAACTCTTTTATTGCACCTATGATAGCGTACAGTCAGTAAGGGTTGCTCGCCTTCCCAATAATTTCCGAAACGAATGTACGTTTAGGGCGTCAGGTCGACCAAGCAGGGGGTTCGAAGAACAATGGATATGCATGCGAAAATAAAAATGAGAAATTTTTATTAAGAACCAATTATGTTTTCAAGTTTAGCTCTCTTATTTGATTTCATAAACCAGTCCCCAGCAAAGTCGCCAAAAAATACTATGGCATTGGGATTTAGGGGTTTAGAAAATATTTCAAAAATAAGGAGATTCAAATATGTTTGAAAAATATTTTAACACCTTGAAAGCTAAATTTTGAAATTTTATTTTTTGTTGAAAATAGAGTCGCCACTTAGTTTTTGAGAAAAATTAAGAAAAATAAAAATAGCCACCAATCTTGAAAACGTTAACTAGAGAAAGAGGGTTCGGGGGCTAAGATACGAATCGGGAAAGGTGTTTGGCACCCCGTTCGCCCAACCGTAAGGTTGGCCTCTACTAATCATAATTGGTTCTTTAATAGAATTTATCAAATGCATGCAAATAAAAAAATAGAGGTAAAGGGAGAACATCCAAAATCAAATCTGAAAAATACATAATATATGTATATAGAACGTCAAATAAAACAAGTATTAAAAGAAAAAATTAAGTCCTACGGCAGGTAATTTCTAACTAAATGTACATAAAACACACCCGCATGCAATATTTATAAAAATAACCTAATCTGACATGGTTTGAATAAAATAACAAAAATATACTAAAAGATGCTAAAACTAACTAAGCATGGTTTGCTAATAAAATAAGCTAAACTATTCTAAACACAAAATATTTCAAAGAAGGTAACCAAAATATGCACGTTATCAAAATAAACTAGATTGATATTAACATGAAAAAGAAATACTAAGTATAAAATAAAAGAAAGTACAAAAGAGAAAATTCTACATTAAAAGAAAACTTACTTAACAAAGAAATTTAAAAGAATAATTTTATAATAAAAGAGAATTTAAGAATTTAAAAGAAAAGAAAAAGGTCACAAAAGAAAATAAAGGAAAGAAAAAACAAAAGGAAAGAAAATTACACTAATGGTAGTAAAATATAGCTTAAAAGATTTTTATGATTTTTATTAGTTTAATGACATGAGAGAAAAAGATGAGTAAAGGATAAGAAAATAAAGCTAACAATAATGAAAAGAAAATAAAAGAAAACGCTAAAAAAAGAAGAAGTTATATTAACATTAAAAAGAAAGGAAGAATGGAAAGTAAAAACTAGAAGATGAACACTAAAAAAAAAGAAATAAAGTAGGATATTAGGAATGAAAATAAAATTACATTACAAGAAGAAAAGAAAAAAAAATACTAAAAAGAAAGATTACACTACTATAGAGAAAAGAAAATGGGAAATAAAGGCCAACAAAGACACATTAGGCTAATATCAAAAGAAAAGAAAAGGAAAAGAAAAATAAATGCTAGACAATCAAATTTATGTTTACAAAAAAAATTAAACAACACTAAAAGAAAATGGAAAAGAAAAAAAAGATAATAAAATACACTAGTAAATAAAATTAAACTAATACTAAAAAAAAGAACCAAAATATTAACTATTTAATTGACAAATATAAATATAGTATCCGCAACTATATTTATATTTATATAAGTACATTATTATAACAATTAACAACATTGATCGGTTGTAATTGTGAAAACATATTAGCACTATTTTAATGAATTAATTAAAGAAAAAAAAACAAATGTGTTAAGTGTGAACGCGAGAAAATTAATAACCAAAGAAATAAAGAAAGCAACTAAATTATATGAAGTAAACAAGATTAACTATATAAATGGAAGTAATATGCAAATTGAAATTTAATTTTAACCCGATTACTCCAAAAGAAAGGAATTTGAGTTAGAAAGACCGAAAATCCAAACGAGGTACCTGAATCACGGAATCCTCAAATTGGGGAATGTGCCTCAATCCTCGGATGGTGATTCCAAGCTAGGGCTTCAAATGTAGGTATTGAAGTTTTGGGACTCGGTACTTCAGCAGGGCTTCGGCGTCATGGCTCAAACTTGCTCGGCGTCTCGACAAAACTTCACTCTCAAAACCTCTCACTCATTTTCTGTCCTTTAAAACGTACCAGGGGTACGGTATTTATAGAGTTCTTCAGCCAATGAGATGCCGCCACATTTTAGGGACAGTCAGGCCATTTGGAGTTGGCGATCACCACAATGAAAGTTGGCGGTCGCCATGTTTTTTAAAGGTTCCACAAAGTTCTATGGCGGTAGCCGTAATGCAAGTTGGCAGTTGCCTTAATGAAAGGTTGCAGTCGCCATTTTTTGCTAGGGTTTTTACAAAGTTCTATGGCGGTCGCCACATTGAACATGGCAGTTGCCTTACTTGGGCAGCAAGTTTCGATGGTTCGACAAAATTTTATTGATTTAAAGGTTTCGGGTTCAAATATTGAGCTTGGATCACTCCCCGAGGATCGAACTGAAGTACCATTTCACCTGTTTTCGTTATTGAATTCGCCTAAGATTATGGGGGGTCAAATTGGGGTGTCTACAGGTTGTTAATCTCAAAGCTTAAATTATGAAATTTTAGCCAAATGAAATAATTCACAGAAAATGTACTCAACCCTTAATAAAGTCCCTCACAATTTTTTTTTTTTAAAAAAACAACAAAAAATCTAGCCAAAAAAAAACTCAACCACACAAAAAAAAAAAAGACCCAAAACAGACTAGGGAGAACGACTAGCTAAAAAACTATCTAGGTTACTCTTTCGAAACTAAACTTTCTTGAGTTTCAAAGGCACAGGTATAGGGTTAGAAACCCAATTCTTTCTAGGTTGGGATGGTATGTCAAATCTAAATCTATGTCTGATGCGTCCCTTTATACTACAGTGATGACAAATTGGCACAAAAAATGTATTCCTATTCAAATTCATACAATTGGAATGTGTATGACCAATATTACCACAATGATGACACGTAAAAACAAATTTAGCATTTCTTACCTCACCATGTACACTGGTGAATCTACCCATATGATGTCCCCACTTTCCATTTACTTTGGCTGAAAAACTTACAGATGATCTTTTTGAGCTTATGCCACTTTCTGCTTTCACATACTTTAGTACAGATTCATGTAGAATTGGTTGGCCAGTTTTTTCTCTTCCTTTGTACTGTTTGTTTGATGAAGCACCAGTAAAACTTAGTCCACACCTGTCAGTCACTGCCCTTTGTGACCCAAGCATGTCATCCAAAGTCATAGTGCCTATATTTAATTTCTTGAAAGTAGATTGAGTATTTAACAGATCTTTTTCGAATTTAATCAATATTAATTCAAGATCAGTTTTTAACTCAACACAAGCATGCAACTCTTTTTCAAGAAATTCAATAATGGTTTGTCTAGTTTGACACACTTCAGACAAGTGATTTTTTTCTTTTTCACATTTTGCAAGTTTTTCACACAAAATCTTCCTGTCTGATTTTAATTTCACAACCAGGTCCTGAGTTTCAGTTGGCTCTTGTTTGACATCGTCTTTCTCTTTTTCACACAATTTATATTTTTTAACCAGTTTTACATTTTGTTTGGGCAACTTGAAACACTTTCTATAAAACTTATTATAAGCTTGTTGAAGAGTTTTATCATCCTCACTTTCATCAATATTATTAATCTCCTCATTTTCAGAATTCTTAGACTTTTTATTTTCAGACTCAACAGATTCCTCATGAACATAAGTAATGAAAGCAGTAACATTACATCATCATAATCAGGCTCCTTGTCATCACTCGTGTCAAGTTCACTCTCGTCATCCCAAGTGACTGTGAATCTTTTTTGTTTCTTTTTAAGAAAGTTTGGGCATTCTTTAGCCATATATCCATATTTCGAGGCTTGGGTATTTTCAGAATTGTATCAATTTTAGACTGGTCAATCTCCATGCCATGATGACGTACAATTAAGCCAAGAAACTTTCTAGAAGTAACGTCAAATACACACTTTAAGGGGTCCATCTTAAGTTAGTATCGACGCAACCATTTGAATACTTTCCTCAGATCCAGGAGATCATGACCTCGCTTTTTGGTCTTTACTACAAAATCATCAACGTAACACTTAACATTTTTGTGGAGCATAACATCAAAGATCTTTTGCATTGTCCTCTAGTAAGTAGCGTCAGCGTTCTTCAATCAAAATGGCATTACTTTATAATAGTAAATATCTTTTGGTTTATAAAAAGCAGTGAACTCTTTATCTCGCGGTGCCAAACAAATTTGATTGTATTATGAAGAGGCATTCATAAAAGATAAAGTTTCGTGTCCAATGGTAGCGTCAACCATGAGCTCAGTTATTGAAAGTTGGAAGTCATCTTTGGGACATGCATTGTTGAGGTCTCAAAAGTTGACACAGACTCAAATTTGTCCATTTTTCTTTTTGACAAGAACAATTCTTGAAATCCATGTTGGGTACTTGACTTCTCGAATGAAGCCAGCCTCAATAAGTTTATTGACTTCTACTTCAATTTTGGGTATGAGTTCTAGTTAAAATTGCTGTTGAGCTTTTTTGATCGGTCAAACCCCATACTTTACTACCTGATGATGGACAACTACCTTAGGATCTAATCTTGGCATCTCTTTATAGCTTCAGGCGAAGACATCTTTGTACTCATAAAGAAGCTCGACAAAAGCTTTTTCTTCCTTTGGTGTCAAGTGAGCACTTCTTGGTCATCTTGTGAATCCAAATCGATTTCTTTAAGGTCGTCAATTGTGGATTTAATGCCTTCTTCAAACACAAAAGGAGCATCTTCAGCAACTTCCTCTACTTCAACTTTGTTAACACTTACAGTGATATGGTAAGAAGCAACAATTTTTTTCTCTTCAGAAGAATTATTGGATTTATCACAAGAGTTTTTGGTGATTACCATTGCTTGTCACCTTACTTTCGGCACTTCATCGGCATCTACGATCAGAGTGGATCGTCGTTTCATTCGGGAAGGTATTTTGCTTTGGATATCTTTGTCATCTCTCAAATCCAGAGTTTCTTCGTGCCGTTTATAGATCAATTTATTATCACTTCGTGAAACTCTCAATCTATTGTGAGCAAATTTCGTGAAATTAGCTTTGGTAGAAACTTTATTCAATACCCTCAATAGATAAAAATGGAGCTTTTCATTTTTGCTTCACCCAAACGATTGAAGACCAATGGTTTCTCTCTTATAGGAAGATTATCTTTTTCAAAGATCAAATCTTTTACTTTTGCATCACCCAAACGATCAAAGACAGATGATTTATCACCTAAATGAGAAATAAGTCTTTTTTATCCATGTCACCTAAGCAATCGAAGACAGAAGAGTTTTCTGAGATTGATCCATCACTTTTATCTTCATCAGCAGTAATGTATGGAGTATTTAGTTTTTTCATGACAAAACGCATAGGAGCCGATGAAGTATACTCGAACCCGAGACCTGCTTTGGGACTTTGGACAACATACCCTTTTTATCTAAGCATCTTCTGGGTTGAATTCAAACCATGAATCTTTTCACCAGTTACTTCAAATAAGAACTTTCATAAAGTAGACGAGTTTTGAAAGTTATGTCCAGCCATTGCCAAAAGTTTGTAGGCATTAGGATCAAAGTCTTCTTCGATCCGCTTTGAAAAAAAATCACCATGCTCCACTTTAGAACCTTGAGTTGGTCGGATAAACCCTTGCAGTGGCGAAGAAACTCTTATTTCTTTCAGGCTTGTGATCGGAAGGGTTAAGCCTTTTAATCTTTGATCTTTATTTTTCTTTGACTTTGGAGCATAACGAAGCACATGAGTGATCTTCTTTCTTTTCAATTCATCATCAACCTGACTTTTGGAATTCTAGTTATCCTCCTCCTTTTTGCTACTAGAAGCATCATTCTTACTTCCTTGGTGGTTAGTATCGTTGTAAGACTTTTGACTTGATGACAAAATAACTTCCTATAGTTTTTTCACTCCGATGTTTGCTAAATAGAATTTAGTATCAGTAAAGTGTGACTCGACTTCAGTGAAAGGTTTCTCGTCAGCTATCACCCTTTTTACAACACCATTCTGACAATATTTGAAGCATTAATGAAGGTTTAATGGAACGATGCCATTTTCATGGAGCCATGGTTGTTCTAGTAGCATGTTGTAGGAAGTCTTACTGTCAATAACATAAAATAATGCACTTGATGTCATGTCATCAATTAGCAACTCTAAATGAATTACTCCGATAGCTCTTTGTCCTCCTTGATTAAAGCCTTGGATCATTAGACGACTATGAGGAAGTTTGTCTACAATGATGCTTAAGCCATTCATTGTACGAAGAGGCATGATGTTGACTGTTGACCCACCGTCTAGGAGTATCATGTTGAGCCAAGCACAACATGATACCCTTTACTCTCGTGTATAGCCCATGAAGAAAAGAGGACAGTTATGTGGTGTTGAGCCAAGCACCAAGTTTTCATCTGAAAATGAGATGGTTTGCATGCTTGCAGCATAGTCATTTGTGAAAGTGCGAGAATCATGTTCAGTTGGCGTGTCTTCTGGTACAAAATCTCTTTCATCGTCAGGCTCGAGGGATTCTTCGGTATTCACAACATGACACTGATTCTAAATGATAGCTTGGCGCATTGATTCTGGCAAGAATTCCCACAGTGTGATTGGAATGCGTGGTCTTTCTTCTGGCAATTCTCTTGTCATCTTTCTGGAATGTCTTCCATATTTTCTTCTCATGTGTTATAAATAGGCAACCCAAGAGGGGGGGGGGGGGGAGAATTGGGTTTCTTTTCTCGTAATGGAGAATTTAAAAAACTTTTCGGAA
>JAOTRH010179388.1:0-12061 GCA_034768845.1 Heliamphora exappendiculata | reverse complement strand
CCATCGCCACACCCCCAAACCCTTCTCCCGCCACCGCCACACCCCAAAACCACCGTCGACCCCCCACACCGCCGCGAGAGAAAGAGAGAGACAACAGAGGGAGAGAGAAGGCAGAGAACAGATAGCAGAGAGTAAGATAAAGAGAGACGGTGGTGGTCGGCGATGTGGGGGTCGGCGGCGCTGGTACCAGTCACCTCTCTCTCTCTCTCTGTAACATACATACATACATACATGTATAAAAGGGTTTGGAGGTGTGGCGGTGGCGGTGGACGTCACCCACTTTCATCCGCATCATCACCGTCGTTCATCAGCATCACGCAACTAACCTTCATCTTTCCCTTTCTCTCATCACGCACCACTGATTCATACAGTTCCGAAGGCAAAATGGTAGCCGTAGTCCCAGAATCCACCACCATCCCACCGTTCCTGGCGCTATAAACCCTTTTCAAGCTCTCTGGCGCGACAATCCTCCGCTTTTCGACCGGCACCGCTTCGAGTTCGACACTATAAAAATATGGGTATTTTGGATTATCAAGTATCGGCGTGTACGCGAACTCAACCTGAAACTCACCCAATTGCTTCTCCTTCTCGTTGAGTGAGTATCGACCAAGAATGAGTGGACTTGGGCGACGAACTGGGTTTGGGGGTGTGGCGGTGGTGACGGACGTTTGGGGGTGTGACGGTGGCGGCATACCAGAGATTTGGGGGTGTGGCGATGGCGGGAGAAGGGTTTGAAGGTGTGGCGGTGGCGGTTTGGGAGAGAGCAGAGAGAGGGAGAGAGAGAGATGGCATAGAGGAGAGAGAGAAACGGTAGAGAGAGATGGTGGTTTGGGGGGGTGGTTTTCATGTGGGTTGGGGGTGGTTTCGGGCTAGGGTGGTATCGATGGTGGTTTTGGAATGAATTCTGTTAATTTCAACGGAATTGGACTTATTTGATGTTAAAATCAAATCTGAAGGGGTGTTAGTGCAATTTTTGAAACTACATGGGTGGCCAGTGTTTTTGCCAGAAACCTCAAAGAAGGTCAGTGTAATTTACCCAAAGAATTTTAATAATGCATCAAATTAATTTCTTAAATTATGGCATTATATAAAATGAGTTTTATATAAATTTTATTTATATTTAATGTTTGTAATCCTATCATATTATTTGATATATTAATTTGATGGCTCAATTCAGTCATTTGAGCAGTAATCAAAATATTTACAAAAAATTATTAGTGGTTAAGATGTCGAATACAAATTCAAATACTCTTTACAAAAAAAATTATTAAGTATTTTTGAAATACCATGTGACATTATCTATGTGATATTTTTTAATAAATAAGAATACGCAATGTACACTAACTGAGTTACTCTTGTCATTTATTTATATAAT
Source organism: Heliamphora exappendiculata (assembly GCA_034768845.1). NCBI lineage: Eukaryota > Viridiplantae > Streptophyta > Magnoliopsida > Ericales > Sarraceniaceae > Heliamphora > Heliamphora exappendiculata. Next base: position 10,686 of record JAOTRH010179388.1, on the reverse strand, counting down.
AAAAGTAGATTCATATTGTTCCAATTTAAGTGTAATTGAATAAAAACACTACATAAATAATATCACATAATATTTCACAATTATCGAATAATTACTCATTTTCACATGAGATGTCTAAATCAATGTAAAACTCATCCCATATAAAAAAAATTTGTATTTAAATTTGTGAGGCAAAACTCAAATTTTGGCTTTGATTTATCTCCTCATTACATTATGATTTTGTTTAGTAAGTTAAGTTTTTTGTTTTTTTTCACAAAAAAACTTAATCTACTTGAATAATTTGGCAAATGATGTGGCATAACCACAAATATTGAATAAAATGGATCGGACATAAACTTTACTTATGTTCAATATTTATAATTGTGCCACATCATTTGGTAGATTAATTTAGTAGACCAATTTGGTCATACTAGTATTACTCAAAGAAATTATCAAAAAATATTAGTAGTACTAATATCGAATATAAATTTGAGCACGCTCTTTTTATTGAAAAATTATTAAATAGTCTCAGAGTATCATGTATCATTATTTACGAAGTACTCTCGATAAATAAGAATATATAATATATACTAAGTAAGTCACTTTTATTTCACACCTATCGAACAAAGATAGGTTTACATTTTGTTTAATATGTTAAGTTTTTTTGTTTATTTTGTCAAAAAAAAAGGGATATAAAAATTAGGCTAAAAATTAATTTTAGTTTTTATTTTATTTTAATACCAATATTAAAAGACAAAAAAGTTTTTTTTATTTACATATTACAAATCAATTCTAATACCTATTAATGAAAGACAAAATATTTTTACTTAAGATAAAAAGTTAAAGCGCTAAATAAAACTTTGACAAATGAAAGTTTTTAAAAATCAATAAAAAAAACAAGAACCAATCAACACTTTTTATTTGTGTGTGAGTATAAATATGCAAATTTTAATCTCTCACAAATTAACACGTGTTTCACAACGCTAAAATTTAATAGTTAATTTGTATATTTATCACCTGTTAAAGTGGTTTTAAATTAAATTTCACAGTTAATTTAATTACATGATGCTACGTGTAAAATTGTGTATTTTTTATATGTCAAGTCTTGACTATTTAAATTAAAGCCACTTGGCACGTGAAAATTACATGAGAGAAAAAAATAAATATTTTTTCTAAATTAAATTAAAAATATATAATTATTTTTTAAAAATAAATAAAAAAATAATTATGTTACTAGATAATTATCTCTTTAAATTAAAAATAATTATGTCATTTAATAGTTATCTCTTTAAAAAAATAAATATAAAAAAAATAATTATAAATTTAAATAATTATACTTTTAAAAATAAATAAAATAAAAATAATTATCAAAAATTTAAATTTTTTCATAACTCTGTCTCCCATACTCCTAGAAATAGACGTGCTCTATACCAAATGGAAAGAGATTTACAACTGACACTCGAAGTTATAAAATAACCGTAAGAGTTTCGCAGATAAAATTTTAAAGTTTTGAAAATCTTTATCAATCAAATTTTATTATTTTTTACCAAACTCGAAAGATATTTTGCCTTTTAATTATAGAATATCAAGTACTCGAGTCAACATTTGAAGATATAATCAGATGATTTGTTTTCTTTTAATTTAAAATTTTAACCAAAAATTTTAATCTATTTTTAAATTCAATAAAAGTTTAATTTGTTCATACAATTTTTTGTCGTGATTTTTGGACATAAAATTTGTTGTTTAGAGTGAGATTTGAGCACTACCTGTTTTGGATAATATGTTTCACTAACTTTTTATTTGGTTTTAATTTTTCATAAAGCTTTTTGTTTGGCTTTTAGTTAAAATTTCGCCACTCTTTCTCTATTTCTTTTATAACCTTTGGTGTATAAAATGATTTCTCCTTAGTAATCAAGAATTTGATCATCGGAAGCTAATGTCATGAAAATCAAGTTGTTATGGACCATTGGATCTTTAAGTATGGTAAATGAGATGAGCTATCTTCTTGGGTGGAAATAATTGACCGTCTTTCATTTGGACAAGTATTTTTTATAAATAATAACAATAAGCCAAGTTGATAGTGAGTATTATTATAAATAATAACAACAAACCAAGTTAAAAATAATCAAAATTGGAAAAACTTATTAGATCGGCTTTGTAAGAAAAAGTTGAACAAATCTTGAATGATCTTGAAAAAATTCATCAAACTGATGACTATTGGAGAATAAACTCAAAATCAAACTATCTAAACTGATCAGGTTTGATCACTTCAAGATGACAAATTCAAAATACATAAATGTTACAAAAGCATAATGATAATAGTATCGGAATATTCCCACCCGCAAACCACACGTCAAATTCTCTCATCATCCGGCTTTTAGGTCTACATGAAAACAGAAAACCTCCACTCACTACTTTCCCTAATATCCTCCATTTACCACATCATAGGGTTTATAAGAGATCCCAAATGATCACTAAAATAGATTGATATATTATGCCTTTAGAAAAATAATAATTGCATATATCTGAACACAAAACCAGACACATCCCTTCTTCCACATGGGATGAGTCCTACAATGTGTAGGATTCACTCCATGCAAGACCGGCGCATCCGAATCCGTATCCGGTGGGTGCGCGTATAGCAAAACTCTACCTTTAACTAAACTTTACTCAAATAATCACTAAACAATATCTCAAAATTAATTAAGATACGCACAAAATAGACCGAAATTATTTTTATAAGTTGGTGGACAAGACGGTAGAGAGCTAATGCCATTTCTTTATAATTTTTTCGGTCCTTTTTTTTTTTTTTTTTTTGAGGTTTAGGGAACCTGTATTATGCAAAATGGCCTCAACACTGTCAAGTGAATTTATATCCCGTTTTTTAAAATTCAATCATATCCAATAATTCCGGTGTTCCAGTATTCAATCATATCCATCAATCAAGACACTTTATTTTATAATGCAACTTATCTATTTTTATTTTATCCATAATTCAATTTCCATAAAATATTTTCAATCAAATGTGCCATTTGTGTATAATAGAGGCAAGAAGTAATTCCGGTCGATGGCTAATGTACACCATCTAATCGTACAACTCCCAATAACAGCCATTCATCACGTCTGACCAATCAAGACCTATGATCAAGAAAACCTATTATGTGTCAGGCCCAAGCTAACCTCAGTTGGCTCGCACTCATGCTCTTTTCTGGGTTAGCCTTAACCGGGATATAGTGATAGCCCCAGATTGTTGCTGTCCCGGATTTGATATTGTTCAGCTTATTACTAGCCCTGTTGGGAAAGTGACATTCACATCCGGGTTCTTCTTTTCTGGTGGGTATGGCATATGTACAATTATGTGACCGAAAAACACCGCCACTGGCAGAGCAGCTCGATTATGTGAGGATGAGGACCGCCGATAAAAGGGCATGGTTAGGTGAAGCAGAAGGCTCAAAGGTCACTCAAGGATCTTGTATTAGGTGGTGATGGTGGCGGTGCTAGCTGAGATGGTGGCAGTGGTGGGGCGGTGGCGGTTGCAGTTATGTGCTATGATTAGTTCATGCACAGGTTTTTATTGGCCTTGTTCTCTAATCCTTGTGTATCAATGAAAATAAGATCTGGTGCAAATCAGACTGGATCTGATCTTTTTATTCATGTATCCAGACGAGAAAAGAAAAGAAAAGAAAAGAAAAATAAGATATATAAGCTTAATAGTTTAAGGACATGCCTAATTTCTTGGTTATAGTGTTCAACTTGCCATCCTTAATTAACAGTTCCTAGAGAACATGAAAGCAAAAAAGCTCAACCAGAAATAAATCAGTCAGCTGCATGAAAGGGGTGGGCACTGGGCACTTACATATTTCTTGGTCCTCTGTTTCCATCGACAAAGGAGGAGGAGGAAGAAGTTGCTTTAGAAAGCTACTCCTATGGATAAGTTGAGTGAGTCGAACTTCAAGCAAACTCAGCAATGGCATCCTCTACTTGCCACCAATTCAAAAGACGTTACGTGGAATTGCAACACAGGTGGTGTGTGTTCAAGAATCCTTTGAAGTGATCTGACTTTCTAATTGCGGGTTTCGATTCATTCTTAGAAGATAGGATGGAAGGAAACATGGGATCACAAGCGCCAACCCCAAGCAAAGCAATACCAAGATTGCAACCCACCAGGCATCTCGGGGGATGCCTAACAATAGTTCATCACAAACTGCCATTAGAACAAAAACATGAAATATTAGTCATTAGAGTGGAGAATCTCTGTCTAGCAACAATTGAGAAAGAGAATGATTAGCAACAAAAATGACAATATGACACAATAATGGCTACCATGGGAACAATACATTCAGAATTAACAGAAACAAACGCATGCCATCAGTACATGATAAGCTGCCAAACCCTTCAAATTATAGAAATTCCATAAAAACAAATTGCTACATCTTATGTTTTATGGACTTTTTAAAATGTATCAAGTACCGGTGTTAGACACTTGAAACTTAGATAAGGGTATGGGATATGTGTTCAGTATTTTTAATTGGGCATTCACCTAGAAAACATATTTTAAAATTTGAGTTTACTATGAAATTATGCATAAACTCTCATATTATGCATGAAATACGCTATTGGACCTTATAAATACCATTTACCCTATAAAATAAAAATAATAATAATAAATTAAGGAATATGAATATTTTGCATTGTCCCGGTCTCACTAACATAAATATTAAATGAATCCAACACTTAAACATATACCCGCAACCGATATCCGTACCCGAGTCCATGCATGTATGAGTCTTCCATAACTTGGTCAGCAAATTAATGATCCATGGGAACACAAATGAATTATCACGAAAAAATGGCAAAGTGGTTTCAATATGAAAGAAACCCCTAGCCTGAAAACTGTAGTTGCTGAGGGTAGTTTTCAGTTTCTCTATCAGCCCACAGACCTGCCCAGTACTGGTCAAAACTAGATTTAGGTGCCACAGCATGCTGCTTGAGTGCACCAAGAAATACATGCTTTTTTCCTGATTGAACCACATAGCTTATGATTTTTCTGCTAGCTCATTAAGTTCGACAAGATAAGAAATCACGTTTGAGGTTTGAGATGTCATGGCGTGCGTGCTTCATGTGGAGACCATTAGCTGCATGGCCAGAAAAAAAACGTATCTTCTAAGCATCAACTATTTGAAGTTCATTTTTAGAACCAAAAGCCTATCAGAACAAGCTTCTATTTCTGTAATGGACATGAAAAAAATAAAAAATCATGACATACCAAGCAATTTGATTGTCAGTGGTTCTACTATGTCCACTCAAACTCACCATCATCCAAGAACATAAGGGGGGAAGTCACAGAGATTCGTCTCTGACTAAATTGCAAATGAAAAGAATGGCAGGAAATGCTCCAGAAAAAGCAATGGGAAATAATTAGATGTAAATAGCAATTTCATTTTCCAACTCAAAGTAACTTTTCGGCAGAATGACAAATGAGGAGAGGAATGCTCACAATACCTTAATTTAGGTAATTAACTCAAAATAAAATAGAGTTGAAGCAATCTTGTGGCCATTGATACTTCAGATGATGAAAAACCCAAGGCTAACCTTCATTAACGGGCATATATAAAATGTAATCCACCTTAGGACATATGGCTAGTGGTTTTATAGAAAATTCAAACTGGCATCCAAATTTCTAGGAGAAATAATACAACTTCGTAATTGTTGTCATGACCAGATAAACTGTAAATCTGGCAACAACAAACTTATTACTGCATATAACCTTGTCGATGTGGAGCGTATAACTACTAAAGAGAAAACCACAAAGCTATTAGGTTACATTCAAACTAGGTACTTCAAGGTACTGACGTTATTTAAGCCATTTAGCAGCTTTAGCAGTTCCATCTTGTCTATGGAATGTTAGATTATATCAGGTCATCTTAGATGCATCTACATTGTAGGGGCAAAAAAGATTTAATGTTTATATCTGAATGTAGCAATTCATAGTGTTACAATCAGTTATTCCAAAAGGTTTTTGCTTATGAGAAAGCATTACTTTGTCCTAAATTTCTTTTTTGATTACTCAGTGAAACTCCTGATTCCCCACACAAATGTAATGCAAGTTTGATATGCCTATAGAACATCAAAATGTTTTCCCCTAAAAACCTAAAAGCTCATCTTTTTATATTTTTTCCTCCAATAAATAGCAGGTGAATAACAATTCTTAACATCTCGATATACAACATAACCTCTAGCACTCCAACTAATAAATCAGTTTCCGCAAATTTTTTCCACTACTTAACGGGTTCCATTGGCACAATGAAAAAGCTGCTACTAAATTAGAACTTAGCAACTTCTTTGTGCATATTGCTGAAATATTAACTGATAAATGGAAATTAAAAAAAGAAAAGAAAAAGTGGCATACATCACACCTTCATCCCCTAAGATTCCAAATGACACAAAGAAAAAAATTCCTTGAGAAGAAAACACAGGCTCCTCAAGTTGCAGACATTCTGGAATGTGATGCTTACCATGAGATGAAATAAGAAGGCATCATGGCAATTTAACCGATTATTGTTCTCTCGTGGAGCCAGAAAGAATATAGTTCATTGGATGAAGAAATAGTTTGTCATCAATTCGATTTTTCAAATTGCATAGACTTGAGATATTTTGTAAGCACACAGAAAAATAACCTGGCACTTAAGTTCTGCAGCAATCTGTTAGCTTTATTATGATTATATTAGCTTTATTATTATTATTATTATTATGATTATCCGGTGTGGTTGGGCATACCATATCTTATTATGTAGTCTCGTTATTCTATAAATAAAACCGTTGCGTACCCTCTATTGGGGTTAACGCCTTTATGGAGTTTAATGTTATTCTACTAACATGGTATCAGAGCCTAACCCTAACCCTAACCCTAATCCTAGCTACCGCTGCCACCATTGAAACCCTGGAACCAAGCCGCTACAATTGACACTCTGAAACCCCAGCTAGAACCACCAACAGCTATTGAAACCCTAGCCAGACCCACCCGCAAGCCTCGTCGTACCTCCAGGGAGGGTCGCCGACTGTCGTCGCACCTCCAGGGAGGGTGGCCGACCTTCGTCGCATCTCTAGGAAGAACTGCCGCACTTTGTTGCACCACCAGGGAGCGTCGTCACCCTTCGTTGCCAGCCCAGGGAGGGTCGCCGCCCTTCGTCGCACACCCAGGCAGCTTCGCCAGTCCTCGTCGCACCTCAAGGGAGGCTCGCCAACCTTCGTTGCAACCCCAGCGAGCCTCGTCACTGCTTCTCTAGTCCTCACTGCATCACTGTACGATGGAATCTACTGTTCTGTGTTGATTGGCTCTTTGTGATGCAGTGAGGAATCTGTGTTGATCACTATTCATGCTCGTGAGGACCTCGCTGTTCATGTTCGTGAGGACTAGTGTTGCCCTATTCATGTTCTAATTATTTGGAAGTTGTGAGAAGCCTGTGTTTGGTGATTTGTTTATGTTCTGATTATTTGGGAGTTATGCGGAGCCTTTGTGATTTTAATCTTTAATTAAGGATGTCAATAGGAGAAGCTGGGCCTGCTACCCGGACTTTTGAGAATAATGAGTCTTTGACGAATACCGGGCGACCAGCTAGAACTGAGGTGTTCTCCTCTTCTACTCGGCTTGTTGATGAGAAGCTTGATGGTGCTACAGCTTATCCGTTGTGGAGAAAAAATGTGTTGAAATCCTTGCAAGGTATGAAATTGGATTCCCATCTATTTGATAATGCTCCTGTTGCTAGTTCCCCTCCCTATCGTACCTAGGTCCGAGATGATGCTCGTATCTTTAGTCAGATCATGAATTAAATGGACCGTAGTGTCAAGATTTTAGTTGCAAGTGCTGATACAGTGAAAGAAATCTGGAGGGCTCTAGAGGATATTTATACCTCCACAAATGACATATCGTGCCTTTATGATCTAATGCGAGGCTTCTTCCGCTCGCAACAGGCTGGCCATCCTCTTCAGGAGCACTTTATGGGATTTAAAGTGCTTGCCGACAAGTTTGATCGGCTTCTTCCATTTACCAATTCTATCAATAAGTTTCAGGAACAGCGGATGCAGATTCTTGTCGTGCACTTTTTGGCCAGTTTAAACCCTGAATATAACACGGCTCGTTCCCAGATTCTTCCTGGGACCGATATTCCTACATTATCTAAGACTTTCCATCGGGTGAGCCGTTCGATGCGCCGTGACGACACCCGGCCTTTCTCTGATACTAATGATCAGTCTGCCCTTGTTGCTTCTCGAGGAGGCAATGGCACTCGTGGCCGTAGTCATAGTCGTAGCCGTAGTAGGGGCCGTGATGGAGGTCAAATAGGTGAGGGGGCTCATGAGACTCGTTCTTGTCACTATTGTGGAATCCAGAGCCATATTCGCAGTCAGTGTTATAAATTACATGGAAGACCGTCCCTAGTGGCTAATGCTACTGCAAAGTACCCCCAGGTAGACTCGTCTTCCTCTTCTCAAAAACAACTCATAGAAATGACCCCAGCTGATTATGAGCAGTATATTCAGTCTCACGTCACTAGCCCTAATCCTCCCGCTCCTGCTGCCGCTACCTTCGTAGGTAATCCTAGTGCCTGTCTGGCGACTACTCCATTTGTCTAGGTGATTGATGCAGGTGTTCCTCTTACTAAGGAGTCCTCTCCACCTTCTCCTTCCACTCCTTCAGCTTCATTGGAACTTTCCTTTACTGAGCCCATCTCCTCGTCTGCAGATCCTCTTCCCACGGTAAGTTTCTTCCCCTACTCATGATACTCCTATTGCTACTCGAAAATCTTATTGCACTTGCAGGGATCATTCTCACTATACTCGCTCCTACAAGGGCCTTTCAGTCTCCTTACAGACTTGTATCGCCACTCTAGATCAGTCCGCTATTCCTCGTACTGTTCCCGAGGCCTTAGCTGACCCTAGTTGGTGGGGTGCTATGTTAGAGGAAATGCACGCTCTTGAGTCTACTTCTACTTGGTCTCTCGTTTCTCATCCGGAAGGCAAACAGGCTATTGGTTGCAAATTGGTCTTTACGGTCAAGGTAAATCCTGACGGTTCTCTTACTCAGACGTATGGGGTTGACTATTTTAAGACCTCTCCTGTCGCCAAGATGGCATCTGTTCGCCTGTTTATATCTCTGGCTGCCTCTCGCCATTGGTCTCTATACCAGTTTAATGTGAAAAATGCTTTTCTTCACGGCAATTTGCAAGAGGAAGTTTATATGGAGCAACCTCCTGGTTTTGTTGCTCAGGGGGGGTCGTAACTAGTTTGTCGTCTCCATCGATCTCTTTATGGCTTGAAGCAGTCTCCACGTGCATGGTTTGGTCGATTTAGTATGGTTATGCACCAGTTTGGTCTTCTACAGTCCGGAAAAGATCATACGGTGTTCTACAGACGCTCATCTGCTGGTTGTATTCTATTGATTGTTTACGTTGATATTGTTATCACATGTGATGATATGGTGGTCATTTCTGCGTTGAAGCAATTTTTGAAATCTCAGTTCCAAACTAAAGACTTGGGAGAATTGAAATACTTTCTTGGAGTCGAGATGGCACGAGGTAAGAAGGGTATCTTTATCTCCCAGAGGAAGTACGTGCTGGATATTCTTGCTGACGCAGGGCTTTTGCACGCAAAGGGCGTTGAGTCACCTATGGACCCGAGTGTTAAACTTCTCCCTGATGAGGGTGATGTTTTTCCTCATCCCGACAGATATAGGAGAATGGTTGGGAAGTTGAACTATCTGACAACAATGATAAGACCAGACATAGCATTTCCTGTTAGTGTGGTGAGCCAATTCATGGCTGCATCTCAGGTCCCACATTGGAATGCCGTGGTTAGAAGTCTACGCTATATCCACAGTAATCCCGGTAAGGGATTGCATTTTAGTGATCACGGCCACTCTATGATGGAAGGATATTCCAATACTAACTGGGCGGGATGCCCTATTGATCGGCGGTCCACTTCTGAATTTTCTATATTTATCGGTGGTAATCTTATCTCTTGGAAGAGCAAGAAGTAGGATGTGGTTTCGAGATCAAGTGCAGAAGCATAATACCGAGCCATGGCCTTGGCCACATCTGAGATTTTGTGACTTCGTCAATTGCTTAGTGAGTTGGGTGATCCCTGCAATAGCCCAACGAAGTTTTGGTGTGATAATAAATCTACAGTGTATATTGCCACGAATCCAGTGTTCCACGAGCATATTAAACATATCGAGGTGGACTGCCATTTTATTCGGCATGGGTATCAAAATGGTGTGATCGTGTTCGGTGCGGTTCATACTGAAGAGCAGTTGGCGAATATCTTTACCAAGTCTGTTCAAGGTCCTCGGGTTTGATACATATGTAACAAACTGGGCATGTTAGATATATATGCGCCAGCTTGAGAGGGAGTGTTAGCTTTATTATGATTATATTAACTTTATTATTATTATTATTATCCGGTGTGGTTGGATACACCATATCTTATTATGTGGTCTCGTTATTCTATAAATAAAACCGTTGCGTGCCCTATTGGCGTTAACGCCTTTATTGAGTTTAATGTTATTCTACTAACACAGTCATAGATGGTATATTATTATCTAAAAGCATAATTCAAAGTTACCTATGTTAAAAAAGACTTCTTTTCTCTCCTGTCCATTCGGTATTGCAACCACTCCATCAGGCTCCACAGTCACCTGGACATACAGTCCAC
>JAOTRH010179377.1:0-12061 GCA_034768845.1 Heliamphora exappendiculata | reverse complement strand
CCCCGAACGGCCGCCACTTCATCGCAACATCATAATCAAGGAATTTGTCATCCACATTCTCCTCCAGCCTTCAACACTTTGCAGTACATCCTCTTCCCATATGGAAGAATGAGTCCAAAGCTACTACCCAAACAAAACAAAAAAATCCATCAACCATCATTATCTTTCCACAGCAACCTAACTTGCTGATTCCAAGCACTCGCATCCCATAAGGGAACTCAAAAACTTATCCACAAATCTTTTGCCCAATTTTGCACCACACAAATAAAAAAAGGCTCCCAAGTTGTTTGTAGATCAGTGATCCACATAATCTAACATTCAAGCATGTTATCCACAACAATAGAATATAAATTTGAAAAAGGCTTAAGATAATGAATATCCTCACACCACACTTCATGCCAAAATTTAACTGGTTAACCATTCACCATTGCAAACCTCACATGCTTGAATATTTTCTACCATCATTTTCTTATCACTTTTCATCTAAAAAAGGACAGATTATGTTTCACACAGGAATCATGAACCTTTGCCATTTTACCTTGTTTAACTTTTTTATTCAAAAGCTAATAGAAAATTGAACTCGATACATAAACCAAGAAATTCAGCAAATCTGAAGTCAGTAAATAAGGAATAAAATATGATTATCAAGAGCTAATTAGAAGCATATGGCAGAGGGCTCGACCTTATAAGCATTAATGCCATCATTATCTTACTCATAAAAAAGGTAACTACAAACTGTAAGCATTACGAATCCCCCTCACACCCTCAGATACTGATGACATAAATAAGCTAGAACGCTGGGTTTGGTTGCAATAAACAACTAGACAGTTGCAAAGGTAAAAAATGATCAGATAAGTCTCAACCATCTTATTCACTGGGTATTTCAATTGCAAAGTAACTCAAAGCATTGATTCTTGTTAGATAACATAATATACATTATTGGGCCAATTTCCTAACAGGTTAAGCTTTTGGGATAATTGTTGACTTAACATGGTATCAGAGCTTTGATTCTACGAAGTTCTGGGTTCAAGTCTCGTGATGTGTTTCCCTGTTATATTTATTATTTTATGTTGGTGCACCTATTCAGTTTGTTCGCCTCTCCACATGTGAGACAGAATTGCACTTGAGGGGGAGTGTTGGATAACTTAATATACATTATCAGACTCATTTCCTAACAGCTTAAACTTTTTAGACAATTGGTGACTTAGCAATTCTAACATAAACTCATATAGTGTATAATCATCATAATATTTCCATTCAATCTCAAATCTTTCTTAGAGTGTTATGCAACAATTGTTGTGTCCCAATAGTATAATTGTCAATAATTGTTACTTACAACACGAAGTTGAATGAAGAGGAGCCTCTTGTGAAAGAGACACATCATTATTTTTAGTATATGAAAAATGCAGGGTTCTAAAACACAGTATTGGAGTACATATCATATCAGTGATCCAGTCATGCATTGGTCGGTATTGAATTGTATCGACCAGTATATTAATAAATATTGGCATTGAATGTCCAAAATTTCGTTACATATCGGCCAATATGATACGTAACGGCATATATTTAGAAAGTTGGAAGAAAGACAACAAAATAGGTGCTTTTATTAAAAGCGCCTTATTTGTATGAATAATAACTAAGGGTTACACCAAAGTTAGAATGTTTTTCATATTCTTAACTAAGGGAGAGGCAGATACAAATGGAAAAAAATTAAATATAAAAGCACATGAACATAAAGAAACAAAATAGTTAATTCCCACAGTTGTGTACTTCCTGAAATGTACCACCAAGAACTATGGAATCATAACGTCTCAAAGGGTGGTAAACCTAGAATATTTATATGCCACCCCACCATAATTTAACTATAATTGCCAAAATGCCTAGATTCCTTGGCTAATGAAAATTAATAAAAACAGTCCTACTGGGTTAAAGTAGTTTGGAAAAGTAATTGCCCTGCTGAAACAAGCATCACACTATGCCCTCCTCTGTAGTCTCAAGGAGCCATGTTGCCACGGCCTTCAAGTCTTCACCCGAGTCAAATGGCATAACTCCCAACTTAGCATTGTAAAGAGGTTGCAACCCCATTGATGCTTTCTAATACAACAACTTACTTATCATTAAAAACATTTTGAGAACAATTTAAAATTTAAAAAAAAAACTACTGTTCAAAAAAAGATTTGTGCATATTCCAAAAGTTATTTGTGTTATTTAATCTAGAAATCAAATATATCTTAACATGAAATAACATAGTTGTGAATTGCTATGAAAATAACACATCATAGTTGATGAATTTAACTAAAAAGAAGAAAGAAAATATGCATAAAATAATGTGTTCATGAATATGTTGTAAGTTTTACCTCATTTAATTTCAAAATATACCACAGAAATTAATCCTTTTTCGCAAAATTAAGTTAGCTTTGCTTATATTGTTCACATATGAGACATCACAATCATTGGCGATTTAACAATATTCAGACTATTAGTTTGAAAATAAAGCTTCTTCTCACATTGTTGGAGTATTTTCTTGATAAATCAAAACATGGATGCTTCAAGCAAGCATAAAACTACGTAAACTGCATTCATCTCTGTTTATTTGGCTAATTTATCTGAAAATTGTTTAAAAGTGCATGCATATTTCAGCATAGCCTAAATTGTTGCCCACACAACATTTGCGCATTCTCTTGACAAGTTATGACTTCCTTAATCCACCATGAAATCCTCAAGCCAGGTAGTAGAACCCAACAGCATTTCAACCTGTACATAAATCAATTACAAATTACATATTTCTTATAAACAAAATTGCAGCATACCTCAGGCAAAACTCTGAGTAGCTCAAGGAAACTTGGTATGCATTCAGGATGAGAATTCATTTCATCTCTAAGCCAATTTACAATACCACCATCACCCCAATCTTTAGCAGGGACATGAACAGCCAGCGCAGCCACAGCAAGGCTAATCTACAAAATGAGAAATTTTAGCCAAATATATATTTTTATTGTACATTCCACACTGTGCACTTGCTCGCAAGAGCACATTTGTTTGTACATAGAAAACTATAATACCTGGGTTCTAACTTTAGGGGGGCCTTTGTGAAATGTTTTCAATAAGCTCTGCATTTACCACCACCACACGAAGAAAGCTGGCAATCAGTACAAGAAACACTTTTGCATCCCAGATATGAATTAATACACAACTGCAATTGCAAGAGAAACAAGTTTCCATGCACTATACAGATGACAGCAACAGGAAACAATTTTTTTTTTATAAGCAAAGGAAACGAGACTTATTTGCCAGCAAGAACAGCAGGCACTTGGGGTAAGCGTGTAGTGGGGGTGAACCTAAATAAGTTCTTCCTTAAAAGAGGTGCACAATGACCACCAACAAAGAACACAGGATTTCTATCCACGAGACCAAACAACAGTTTCTTGTATCTTTTCATATTGCAAGATTTTGCTCAAGAATTTGGGTTTAAGAAAAAAATTACAAACTGTCTGTGCCTTATTATCACCTGTCATTCTCACACGTCATTATAGTGTATACGAAAAGGCACTAGTTTAGACTTATCAGGAAAGAAAATGATGGAAGAATGTGCTTAGCTTATAAACCATATATCTAAAGCATAAATTTTATTTCCCGTTAACTATGAAATAGCATTTTCCCCTTTCAATTAGCAAGCATATAGTTCCAAAGGCTCCCCCAGTAAACCATGAAATTTTACAGGGAAATGACAATACCCACTAATCACATGATAACTTACTTCAAGTCAGAACAATGGCCCCAAGAAATCATACTCACTCACATTTAACGAATCACGTAATGGACGAAAAGCTTCAGAAGGCAGCTCTTCAAAATCTCGTTGTACCTGTCAATCAAATGGAAAAATGTTAAATAATAGTTTGTTGGCAATTTGCATACCCAAAATGTGGCTGTTTGTCTAGGCCAATTAGTACAAGTTAGTTTGTAAGGGTATGGAGTTAATTTGACCTATACTCGGTTATGTACATTTTTGTTTCTAAGTACTATAATAACAGGATCGATTGACAAAAACAGAGTGCCGTGCCCGAAGGCCACTTGAGAGGTGAGCTCTGCATATAGCGGGATGAAATCAAATGACACTGCTCAATACCCGCTCGAACGGGATTCAAACAATCCCTACACAATGTAGATATAGAGAAGGACACTTGAAGCCAACTTCAAAGGGATAAATCTGCATATAAATTTTTTATTTCCATGCATATTATTCCCTAATGAATCAACAAATAGGGCAGCTCACTTTCAATTTTAGAAAAGACTAGTCTACTGCCCTAACCTTTTCTGGAACAAGATAGAGAAGATCACTTATTCGTAACCCATTGTTCCTTCTCTACATTGTTCTTTCGAAAAACCGCACACTGCTCCACTTGATTCATCCATTGTGAATTACACAGCCATGATTGCAATTGAAGCCGCAAGGTGCGGAGATGGGAGATTCAATTTTTTGCCATTCAAAATTAAGATAAGGACGGATTGAAGCCACTAAAGCGTGGAGATAAAGCAGGTACATTCGTGGTCAAGACAGCAAATGTCTAGTGCGAGTAGGATGGGGAGTAAGTCACTAACTTGAGTTGTGTATTTGAACTCTGGATTCAGCGGATTGCCTTGCTAGCAAGGAGCCAGCTGTTTTCCATTTAAGATAGTTTTGTACAAGTTTTTCCACATAAATCATGGTGTCTTGATTTTATTATCGCCATTGTGCGGTTGAACTGCAATAGTTGAATAAATCGTTTGGCTGCGCCTGAATTCCAATTGCTAATTTTTCCTCATGAAACGACTTATTCATCCCCTCTAGGCACAAACTAAGTTGCCTCCATACTTCCACAAAATGCATTGTGAAATGTGGAAATAAAGAAAGCCTTTTTTGTGCATGTGTGGGAAGGTGGGGGTACACAACCAAAGGCTCCTTTGACCTACCAAAACCTAAATTGAATTAACGAAATATTATTAACAAAATATTATAGACACACATAACAACTGGTCACTGGAATCATAAAACAGTAGCACCTGATAGAAATCACAAAGGGACTGATCATGAAGAGCACGATAAGCAAATTACCTTGCTTCTAAGAGTTTGAGAACAAAAGATTAAGGTTTCTTGATTGCTACTAGCATCATGAAGTAAATTATCAGAGACCTAAAAGGCAATAACATATTAGTAAACCTCATCAAAAGGAAAAATAGGAAAATACAACAGAACAGAGAAACACAGTAAGAACTAACTTGTCAAGAACATAATTGTCTAATTCATTAACATGATGTATCATGTTAGCGCATTCAATGCCTCACATGTTAGGAAAGAAACCAATGCACAAAGAATGATATAGAAATCAGCAATTGAGATTGCAAATTTTACAAGCATAATACGACATAATATTGCACATTAACCATGTGAAACACATTGTGTAAACCTGGTGACACATCAAAGCACCTTAATGAAAAAACAACATATATCACGTAAATGAGAAAAGTACAAGTAGAGGAAAAGTCCACAAGGAATGGCCACAGGGAGTCAACTGCTTTGCATTTTGAACTACGAAGAATAGACAGTTTCTTAACAGGACACCATCAATATTACTAAGGAAAAGTTCACTAGAATGGCCTCTATTTTACTTAAATCCGGTGAAGATTTTTCATACTAATGTTTACCTTCCTAGTCCATCATAATTAGCAATATATTTTAATCACGTTGTGATTTGGTTCAATTACATTGGTTTCATTAGTTACTTTATAATTTTGATTCATCGCTTTTTCACCACAGTTTTGCAATTCGATATCACGAATTTATAGCTTTTGAACATTAGCATAATAATAGAAATCAATATCTTACCATGTTCTTTCGGAAATTGGTTCAATTCCAAGTGCCTAATATGGCCAATCTAAGAAACACAGACACTTCTACTGAGAAAGCTTGCCGTGTCGGACACCGAAGCTCCTCAAATGCTCTTAAAAGTGTGTCCGACACTTCTTAAATATTTCTTTATTAAATAATTAAATTTGTGATACTGCACTTTCCCAACACTTTATGAACACTCCAATGATGCTTTTTGAACCCTTCAAACACATTCTATGTGTTGAATCTTTTCGTAGTAATAATGTTTTACATTTTTCAAAACACAATTGAAGCACACACAACATGTTTTGAAACATTTATAAGATGAAATATATTATCTTTAAATTAATTAGTGATATGTGATATATTCCATGTTACATATATTCTATATTACATTTGAATAAATTATTCATGTATTTCATATATGATAAATATATAAAAACATAAATTCTTAATGTGTCCCAGACGTGTTGTGTCCTGTATTTATTTGGAAGTCGATTGGTCCGTGTCATGTTTCCAACTAAGGACCCACCTATAGATAACATAGTTTATTTTTTGAAGGACCATTGCACGTTCAGTGCAGGCTTTCGTTATATGTGGTTTCTTATAATCTGTTTATAGGGGCTTTTATAAAGACAAAAAAAAAGGTAGAAAGAAAAAATAAAAAGGGTATCCAACTATTGAGAATATAGATATAAGCATAGTTGTCAGAATCTTACGATTCACGATTCAGCTCACGATTCAATCCACGATTTATGCATAAATTGATGCGAATCTATTTTGTAGTAGAATCGTGATGAATCTTACGATTGACGATTCAATTCACGAGTCGATTCACTATTTACGATTCATGTGATTTTTAAAATTATCATATCTAACAAATTTTGAATTCCTATTTGCCACTTTTTTTATTTACACTATAGTACAACTTAGTGTTACTATAAAAATATGATATTATCATGCATAATGTGTTGCTCATTTAGTAATTAAAGAACATAATAAGAATAAAGCGAATTCGATAGGCTCTTTAACCCTTTTTCCATTTCTCTTTTATGTGAAAAATGTCAAAATACATTATTTAAGGATTTAAATGATAATTATACTTTTAATAAGTGTTCTACTATTTTTTTGGTGAATCAATCGTAGTTTAATATAATATTGATTAAATCATTTAGACTCAATGGTTGCACAATATTTTTATGAACTCCTTTGTTATTATCAATATGCATACAAAGCACGTATTAAGGTGTATTATATTTCATCTAAAGAGTTTTCACCATCTCTTTTATATTATTCTACTCTTTTTTAGATTTTTTTTTCATTTTATGAATTTCAAAAGTGAATATACTAAGATTTTTTAAAAATATTACAGTAGTTTAGATATTAGTCAAAATCTCTTATAATGAAAATATCCCTTTAAGATTATGTAATTACATTCTTATTGTATATTTTGTACTAATATTGGTTTTATTTATTTTATTTCATACGTATGAAGTGTTAAACATCATATTTATAATTTATGCTAAATCTTACAATTCTCGATTCGATTCGATTCACGATTCGCAAAATTAAAATTTTGATTCACGATTCGATTCACAATTTGACAACTATGGATATAAATAATAAAATTAACCTCTCTCTAAGATCTTGAGCTTTTAGATAAGTACGTCCAGCAATCAAGCATGATATCATAGCAAATAATAGGTCCTAAATTTGAACCTCACGAATGCCTTATAATTAGACACTTGCACAAGTTTGGACTGCTTATGAAAGAAAGTCGAGCCACACTTCCAGGAGTGTGTTGAGAATAGAGATATAAATAATAAGTTACTCTTCTCTCCAATAGTTTAATTTTTAGATAAGTTAGTGGTCAACAATCTAATACCAGTCATCTTGTATGTTCAGCCGGTAGCTAACATAAGGGAAAAGTTGCATTTTATCACAACTTCATTCCTTAGTTAAACTTTCTAATTTTCTTTTTATATAATAAGTAGCTAAACCTCCTCATTTACAATGAAAAATCCTCAAATCTGAAATTGTGAGTTATTCGTAGTATTAGTTGAGATAGTTTCCTTATTTATTCCACATTAATATCAATAAGATAAACACTTAATTGTTCCTTTTAAATTATTGATCTCATTGAGATTGAACCATACCTCATTGAGATTGAACCATATAGAACACATACATGAGTAATTTATGTCACTGTATACATAGATTCTTGGAAATTCTAATAATTCCTCATCATTGCAAGAAAAATGCAACCTTCTAACTCTAATGTTCCTGCCTATGTTACTCGGACTCTTCAGTTTTATTAAAGGACTCGTGTCATACTAGGTTCCCACTCATGATCCATATAACAAGCTACACCAAGTAAGAAGTGTGTATACGGAATATGTACCCAATTTGGCTGTTCTGAAACAGATACTTGTATTTTTGTCCCTTCTTTTTTTAGGGAAAAAATAAAATAAGAAGTAAAATCGTTGCCAGCATGTTATAATCATAGTAAAATATTTGTAGATAATATGATATATCGTGAATAAATTTTACTTTCAGATCTTTAAAATTATCCAAGCCTACGTATACTTAAATTTGGAATTTGATGTATTTTCCGTCTACATATATACGCCTACAACCATATCTGTTTAACATAGGTTCCAACCCCTTCACCCTTCCCTTTAACCAACAGTAAAAACATTCTCTCTTTAATCTAGGGCCTAGATAGGGGTATGAGGGTATCCAATTCCATAGCATGGATCACAGGTGAGTGGGAGATTGTTCGTATATAAGTGAATGTTCCCCACCAACCAACCTAGCCCCAAGGCCTGACTGTATAGGTTCAATCCAACTGTAAGTTTACCCATTAAATATAAATGTCTTTGGTTTTATTCTTTTGGATTCAACTTCCTTGCAATAAGATTCTATAAATAGACAATGCTTGAAAACAAGGATAAGATTGCACGTTCTCTTAGTCAACCAATGCACCACAAAAAACACTAAAATATAATATACCTCGTCCAAATCACAACAACACAAAAGGTAACTCATTCCCTGGAGCCAAAACTTATGGATTGAACAAAATAATTACAATCAAGGCTCCATATAACAAGAGACCAAAATGTTAAACTCCAAAATAGATGATCACCTAATCACTTGGCACATAAGAGGTAGAGGAAGTTAATGGACCTTCAGAAGGCAGTGATGGAAATTTATTATCCTACTGCTGCTCTTTGAGGTTAAAGCAAGGACTCAACCCACTTAGTCATTCCATAACTCTAGAGTACAATAAGCACCCAAAAACATAGAGACACGTGTAGTGGTGAAAGCTTTCAAAGCGCAAATAACTCTACCAAGTCTCCGTGTCTGGTATTAGATTACCTAATAGAATTCACTCAAATGTCTAATGAGACGGGGCTTGTTTAACCAGCCAACATGCTCCACCAGCATTTATGAATTTACAGAGCAAAAGCATTTGTCATCTAGTCGACCTCAAAGGCTGTGCAGTTAATGTATCTTCGCTACAACTTCAGTTATCGTTGGCCAACTGACTCGACAAAGCACAACTATTATGAAAAAAAGGACTCGATAATGCACAATTATTACTACCAAAAAAAAGTCAAATGGCCTCTATATGTTGCCAACGGCAAGCAATCCAATTAATGTTAGCTCACTATTTGGTCACTTGGGAAACCATATGGTAGAAGATAAAATTAAATCTCAAGCAATACTTATCAGCTGTTTCAACATCCAAACAAGAAAATAATAAATAAGGAAAACAAAATCTCAAAACCAATTAAATATTTGCATTGTGCTTGGTCAAAATGGAAACTCTGACAACACCCAATTTGCAGAGAAAAGAAAAACTCTAACAGCGAAAAGGAAATATCCCTATTTCCTTTTCAATATTTTCAAATTCAGAGAAACCAAAAGAAAATTATCATTACCCGGTACTCCTCCGACCAATGTGGGTGCCAGCAGAAGATTTATGGGTGAAAACCTAATCTGATAAAAACCATCGCATATAACTCACTCAAAAAATCCAACTTGTAAGCTTAGAATCACCGAAGAACACAAAAAGAACCCAACAATTTGAATTCAATCTTACAAAAAAAACAAAAACACTGAACACTAACTAGTACAAAAGCATGCCTCCGATAATCACAACGAATTGGCCAGATCATCTCGCAACTTCTCAAACACTGGTTTAAAAAACTAAATCAACTACTCGCGAATCAACAGAATTCAACTTAATATTTCATGTGTAAATCCATAAAGACGAATCAAAACATCGATTGATGGAAGTGAAGAAACGGGACAACGTTGATTCAGAATGAGAGGGGGGGGAACCTGCCAAGCATCGATGGTCCGCTGGAACTCCTGAAGCCATTGATCGGCCTGCATGCGAACGGCGTCGTCTGGGTGGTGGTACAGTGCGTTTAGGGCTTCTTTCACTGTGTTCTGGAGCTCCATTCTTGAATCGACAAAACTGAGAATCGATAATCAAATCCAAACCCTATATATACATATAGACACAGATATACATATATATATATATATATGTATATGTGTGTGCGTGTGTGTAGGTATTGTGTATATGAAGATGCAAAGGGGATTATAGAAGTGCAATCCCTAGCCTGTGACTTCTATATTTTTTTCCTTTCTTTTCTCTCTCTCTCTCTCTCTCTCTCTCTCCCTCTCTCTCTTTTTATTTTCTGTTCAATTTGTAACTTTAGTTTTTGACTCGGATGTTTTTGGCGCCCCGTAACAAGAGCTGTGACTGATGATTGGGAAGGCGTGTGAGAATCACTGCCGTTGGATCGGTGTATCTTTGACCTTTAGTCAACACTAATTAATACTCAGATCTATTAGTGTGTGCCTCCAAACCAAAGTAGGCTCTCGTTTGGGAAGTAGCGTAAGAGTTTATTTTTTTATTTTTTATTTTTAATTAAAAATTTTAATTTAATTCAAATTTCAAAATAAGTCATATAATAACTTAATTTTTAAGCTATTACTTTAAATTGATTGTTTAGATAAAAAATTAATTTTTTTACTTTTCATTTAAATTAGATAATTTTATCTTTTTATGTATTTGATATTAACAATTATATATATTTAATAGTGATAATAAATAAATTATAAATAATAGGTATTATTATATTTTAAAAATAATTAGAGTTTGAACCGAATATTCTATGATTTAGTATTTTGATTGATTTCTTGATTTTTCAATTTTTTTATTTTTTAACCAAAAGAACCATATTAGTCTTTATATTTTTAATTAGTAAAAATGCTAGAGTTGCCAAAGGAGCCCTAAGTTTCATTTGCACGAATCTTTTTACGCTATTATATTTTACTAAGAATCAAATTTTTATTTAATTTTAGTTGAGTTCATATTTTTTATTAATATGGCATCATATGTCAATTTAAATTTATCATATATTCCTAGTATTTAAATTATCTAAAGTTTTATCACTTTTATTTACTATTGCATTAGTTAGTTTATATGGTATGAATTCAAACAATCTTAATTAAATTTTTATTAATATGATAACTTTTTTTATTATTACATCAACTGATTTATGTTATATGTGTTTAAACTATCTTAATTAATTTTTTTTAATTTTATCTTTTTTTAATTTTACTACACATTCACCTTAACATTCTCATTTTAGTAATATTCTTCTTATTTGCGTGATTTTTTTTAAACAGGCTATTGTGTCCTATATAAGATAATTTTTAATTTTTTGCTTGAATATCTTTTGGTTTGAAAAGTAATTTTAAATATTATCTTGATGGAAAGCGTTGAAAATGTAAAAAAATCGTTAGATTAAAAACAATATGCTAAAATCCAAAATAAGGCCCTATTTGGGTAAAAATTACTTATTTACTTATTGACTTATAAGATAAAAAATAAACTACGTCGCTTGGGTAATCAAATAAGTCAAAAATAAGTAAGCAAATAAACTCATTTGGGTAGCCAAATAAGTAAATAAGCTGGCTTATAAGTCAAATAAACTCGTTTAGATAGCCAAATAAACAAATAAGAAAATAAACAACTCCACCCAAACGAAATAACTTATTAGAAAATTGACTTATTTGCTAATAAGTAAATAAATAAATAAGCAAAATTTCCAAACATGGCCTAAGTAACATACATCTAACTTAATAATTTATTTTTGTTCTTGTCCAATTATA
>JAOTRH010179366.1:0-12062 GCA_034768845.1 Heliamphora exappendiculata | reverse complement strand
ATATATCATTGCGTGATGATGTTCTATCATTGCATAGTCGAGCTCTATTTAAATGGCATGCAAAATAAGGAGTTAGTCTTTGATAGCATTAGTGTGGTGTTGACCAAAGACCTTCTAATAATCAAATCAATTTTCTTATAAAAGATTAATATATTGAGATTAGGGCTTTGAGAGAATTAAGGGTTTCTTATAAAAGATTAATATATTGAGATTAGGGCTTTGAGAGAATTAAGGGAGGAAGAAGAGTTTTCCTGGTGGCTTCGTATCTTTGGGCTTTTTGGATAATTCTACATGCACTTCTAGGAATATATTTTTTCAGTTATTTTTAATATTTTAGTCGTTGGATGATGAATTTGAAGGAGTATATTTTATATCAAATCTATCATTTAACGGTTGAGAAGTTAGGAGTAGCTGAAAGAATGTATTTTAAGAGTACCTGTAGCATCACTTGGGCTTTTGGATAATTCTATAGGCACTCCTAAGAATATACTCTTTCAGCCACTCCCAACATCTTAGCTATTGGATGATGAATTTGAAGAAGTGTATTTTATGCTAAACCCATCATCAAACAGCTGATCTGTTAGGAGTGGCTGAATGAGTGCGTTTTAGGAATACCTGTAGCATCACTCAGGCTTTTGGATAATTCTACAGGCACTCTTAAAAATACACTCATTCAGTCACTCTCAACATCTTAACCATTGGATGATGGTATATTTTTCTTATTTATGGTGTGCTACGTATAATTTGTCCCATCAATTACCCAGTCAATTAAAAGAGTTCAATAAAATACCTAATAATCATTGCTTAATTTAGCTTAAAATCAATTTAAATCAAATCAACTTTTAATCTTTAAACTACCTCAAAATTACATAAAACAAATTACTTCTTACTTATTTAACTTAAAATTATTTGAAGCAAAAGTCCTATTTTAAGCCGAATTATCAAATCAAGCCTAAGACTGTTTGATCAGTTATGAAAATATCATTTTGCCCCCTGAAATATTGGAGCACTGGAATAATTAAGATTCTCTTTCCCCTTCTTACCCAGCAAAGCAAAACAGAACCGACTGAGAAATAATACCCAAACCAATTCATGGCAAAATATACTCAAATAAGTTCTTAATTAAGTAGCCTCTTAGGTGTTATTATCATTGTTTCCGGTCCTGACAAGCGAGTTTTAAGTTTTTTTTTGCCCTTTTGCTAGTTCGAGTCGACGGTGCCATTAGAATTTACCTAATTGTTAATTTTAAGATCTCAAAATTAATCGATGCTCTCGTAAGATGACCTGAACAACCGATTATCAAGAAAAAGTCAATTTTTTTTGTCTTAAAATAAAAAATAAAGAAGAACGTTTGTCCTGTTTAAAAAAGTAAAAAAAAAAAATCAACTTTTATTTCTTTCTGCACGTGAATACTCTTATAAAAAAACAAAATTGTGAACGTTTGTCCTGTTTTAAAAAAGTAAAAAAAAAAATCAACTTTTATTTCTTTCTGCACATGAATACTCTTATGAAAAAACAAAATTGTTCTTCTTATATATTTCAAGTCAATTTAAATACTGTGAGGGCCTAAAAAATTATATACCTAGAAAATAGTGAAGAAGACCTTCTAACGAGAAAGAAAATGGCAAAATTCTCATGTGTTTTAGATTCCTGTAAAATAAGTCTCCCGGTCGGTGGCCAGTCGAAGACCTTATAATACTCAAATTAAATGAGATTTGAGAGAGAAAAATAAATAGTAGAAGAGAGTCAGTTCATACCTTAGTTGGGGTGATAAATATGCATATATAATGGGGGTATTTGGCAAAGCTTCTTGTTACAATTCTTAATTTTCTGTTATTAATTTTAGTTATAAAGTATAATATATTTCAAACAATTATACAAATTATATATAATTTTTTCTTTTATTTCAGCTACAAACTGTAATTTTTAGCAAACACTCACAACCTCCGCTACAAGTTACAATCTATAAGTTACTAGTTTTAGCAATCTCAAATACCAACAATAAAAGTTGAGAGTTGTTAGAGTTGTGTTTCGGATTTTTATCATTCGAGTCTAAAAAGAAATATAGATAGTGTAGAATGTTAAAGGAGGTGAAAATCTGACACCAAAAACTCTACAAACTGTAGAGAAATCGAAGCTTGCTTTTGAACTGTTTGGACGGAAACACAGTTTTGGGGTAGCTTGGGTTACGGCCATTGAAGCTATATAAAGGGAGGTAAAGCACCAGAAATTCTAAAATAGATGATATGATGTAGAAAGGTATATTAGATGAATTAAAGAGGTTTTGATTGAAGCCGAAGATAGTGTAGAGAGAGATAGTGATTATAATCTTTATTGTGTATAGTGATTTTTTTTGTCGTTTCTTGTAGGTAGACAGTCAACTGAATTATATATATTTTTATGTTTTTTTTGTTTTTATTTTTATTTTTATTTATTTTGTGTGATTGAAATCGTAGTTATTTTTTTTCGTTAGGTAAGAAAATTTGTGTTTCAAAATTTTATCAATTATTATTTTTAATTTGTCACGTCACATCATATCTCGTGATGAGAAAATGGAGTGATGCATTAATTCAGTGTTAAATTGAATTTGTCACGATTGATTTCCCTCTGCAAATACTTGTGATAAAAAGACAATATTCTCATTTTGATAAAAAAAAAAAAAAAAAGTCTAAATGTTTAGCTAGACCGAGACCTTTTGAAGCTATTAAAAACCCTAAATTATCAAACTACCCATCTTATTTTTTCTTAATTTTTTAACTAAAAAAATAAATAAATAAAGACTTTTAAATTACCAATCAATCATTTCTTAGAGTTGGGAACTGTGCTGCACTTAAAAGAGGTAGTATGATACTGTACCTTGTTTGGGGCGAGTTTGTAAATAAATATTTATGATCGAATCCGTTTATTACGTATAACTCGTTGAGTTTGTTATTTATTTAAAAATTCAAACTGGTTTAATACCTGTAACTAAGTGATTGAATAAGATCTCTTAATATTATTTTATAAATAAATAAATAAAAATTATAATTAAAAAAAAAATATTATTAAACAAATGCTACTCAATTACTTAGTTATAGATATCAGATCAATCTGAATTTTAAACATAAATAAAAAACTCGACAAATTATACATAATTAACAGATTTTATCTTAAAAATTTATTTATAAACTCATTCTAAACAAAACACAATACTGTGCTACTCTTTTTAAGGGCAGCACGGTCCCTGGACCCATTTCCTGGTGCCTACGTTGAAGGATTTAGGAATTTTCCTAAAGGGTTTAATCAACGGAGAATGAAGCATATGTTCTAAACAATTCTCAAATTATTAGATTCTATGAAACACTACTTTGTGAGAAAGTATAGGTCCACATTTTTCGAGTACTTACAAAAAAGGAATAAACTTTTGCTTGTTTGAGAGAGAAAAAGAGAAAATACATTTTTTTTTGTTTTCAAATAAAATAAAAATTCAAACTACCTATCAATATGTATATTATTGTTTACTTTACAACCTAATTAAATTTCTTAAATTACCAAAGTAAGAAAAATTAATATATTATACTATTTTTTGTGAACATGTTAAGAACCTAGCTTTTTATCTATCACGGCGTGCAAATATTATTTAAACGGTTTAGACAGTGTGTTCGAGTCTTTTGGTGTGAAGTGTTTAAAATTTTGAGTTACTAATTGATACAAATAAAAGTTGGTATAAAATGACTCAATACTCATCTCAAGTCATCTTTACTGGAATGTAGTCACCAATAAGGTCTTCAAGTTCATAAATTTGCATTTTGTTCATTATCTGTAATAATGATAACATAACTGTTACTCTCAAACTAGTTTGTCAATAATTCAATAATTTTTTATCTTCTAAAACAAATATACTTAAACTAAGTATATTGTGGCAAGTATTACCAATTCAGCAACTCTACATTATTTTCTGTTAGCAAAGAACTGGTTCAAAAAAAGAATAAATTCGGATTCTTTTCAAATCAAACGCAGGAAGAAAATTTTCAAAAGTGAAATTAGTTATATTTGTTATCAACATTACTATCACTACAATTCACTGTGTAAAAAGAAAAATATGATTCAATAATTTTTCCAACAAAAAAAAAAAAGGCTATGCACATGAGAAATTGACATATAAACTTCCATTCGACGAATCAAATCAAAGCCCATTAACACAACTTTTAAAGCGGAGCATGAAAATATTATCGCATCGAACTATTTCTATTTAAATGGTGATTATATAACTTTATACACCAATTGCAGCAAGGATGTCAAAACTCTTATTGTTTTCAAGCTTTAACCAAAATAAATTCATAGTTAGTTTGCTTTATAAACCTACTGAATTTCCCATGATATTTCTGTTAAAATTTTAAAAATAAATCTAAAACTTGTTATCAGCAAGTACACATTCAAAATAATAGACAAACAATAAGGACAAGAGCAGGAATATACATATAGATAGAGAGAAGAAAATCCATTGGTAGAACCTTTAGAGTTCTATAAACAAGGATTTGAGTTCAATGCTAGCAATTTGGGGAAAAGATTCACTTCCAACACTGACAAAGTTGAAAGTCCATCGGGGTTTGTGGCGGGCCTCCTAATCATCCTGATCTTTAGCTTATTGGGTATAGGTTGGAATTATGAGTTGGCCCACGTGTTTTCGGACTGACCCCTTTATTTGTCTTCAGTTCCATGTCTCGATTTTGACCTAGATATAAGAGATGCTTGGCCCTAAAATTTGACCTCTAACTATTCGTTTGCTCGGCCACCCGATGCATTTAATACACCGTTGTGTCGTGACATGTGTCGATCTCTCGTCCACTATATGTTGGTGTGCCTTGTCTTGAATGATGTGTTTTTGTAAACGTCTCTTCGTCTGTATAAAGAGATAGATGTCCTTTGAAATTCATGTTTTACCCTTCTTTGTATATATTGGGGAGCATTTCGACCATTGGGATTTGTTTGACTCTCCCATTGTTGATACGTCTTGCCAGAAGATTATATGCCATTGCCTTTCAAGTTTCATTGATCCTCTTCCCTTGTTGAGGTGAAGATGAGAATCTTTCTTCTCTTGTAAGCCTTTGCCCCCTTTTCTAGTATGTTCTGGGTTTTGGTCTTTTTTGTTGGGTTTATCCCTTCGTCTACCTTTTTCGTCAACTTCCCCTTAGGGGTCAATTGGTTTACTCGCCATGGGTAAGTACACCAAGCTCGTTTCTAGCCTCATTGTCATTGTTTCTTTTAGGGTGAAATACTCAATTCCCTTTTCTGTCACTGTTAGGTATTATGATTCGTCTGACCCATAGAGATAAATTTATGGTATGGGAAATGAAATAGCCTTCCCATAGCCTTTGTAATCGAATACGGGGTTTCTTTTGCCCCTTCCTCTTCTTCTTAGGAATTTGCTAGCCTAGTGTCATCTTTTGACCAATCAAGTGTCACTGAACTATATTTTCGAATCACCGTGGAGAGGTCTGAGATTAGTCGACGTTATGGCCCGGATCTTAACATCCCTGAACGTTTTTTAACTTCAACTCCCTTGGTTGCCAGGGGAGTTTGAAACCTACTAACTCCAAATGCAAAAATGTCTCCCAGGTGATCTATGACATTCCAAATTCCGACCGAAATGATGACAATTACATACTCGTCGAGGGTAAATCCAAAATTTCCCCTGACAAATATATATATATATTATATATATATAATTTAAACATAAACTTTATGCAACCACCAATCAAAAATTATTAAGAGCAATAAAGTCTTAAAAAATTAATGGGTAAATTACATATGCACCCATTGTATTTAAGAGAAATAGTACTGACATTCCTTTTACTCTATAAAATACCACTGTCTTTACTTATTTTATTATTTATTATTTACGTAACAATTAGTTGACTCTTAGTTTGCCCTCCCTTACTTTATTATTTTAATAGTTTGGTACATCATTCATTCCTTATTAGTTATGAGTTTCATATACACATATTTTTTCTAGGGTAAATTACACTGACCTCCCTTCTAGTTTCTAACAAAAATAGAAACCTCCCATGTAGTTTCTGAAATATCACTACACTTCTCTCAAGTTTAATTTTTGCATTAAATTAGTCTAACCGTTGAATTTTCATTCAGTTGTGCCTTGTTTGGCGTATTTTTCGAATAAATTTTTATGATCTAATCCGTTCATTACGTAGAACTCTTCGAGTTTGCTTAGCAAATTAAATTTCAGATTCATCTCATACCTGTAGCTAAGTGATTGAGTAACACTTGTTTAATAATATTTTTTAAATTATAATATTTATTTATTTATTTATAAAACAATATTAGGAGATCTTATTCATTCACTTAGTTACGGATATCGGATGAATCTGAATTTTTGCATGCTAAATAAACTCGAAGAGTTTTACGTAATGATCGGATTAAATGATAAAAATTTATTCGAAAAATACGCCAAACAAGACACAATTGAATGAAAATTCAACGGTTAGACTAATTTTATGTAAAAATTAAACTTGAGGGAAGGTTAGTTACATTTCTGAAATCACATGAGATGTTTATGTTTTTGCCAGAAACCAAAGGGGAGATCAGTGTAATTTACCATATTTTTAATAAAATTAAATTTTTTATTTGCACAAACAAAAATGAGATTAAAGTTAACTACATACTAAATTAATAATAGTTTATACAAAATTGAATGACAATCGGTTTTAAGTCGATATAAAGTAAGCCTTTCGGTTTTTTTGCTTAAAACCTTAAAAGTAAGAAAATCTCATTTTTTAATTCAAGGACTTTTAGCTTTCTTGCCTTTTATATATAATTTTTTTATATTTTTTAAAATTATTATAACTTTTATTCTACACATCTATTTTTTATAAAAATTATATTTTTAAAATCTATTAGTCGAAATCTATCAAATAAGATCTATATAAAATTATTATAACTTTAAGAAAAGTTTTTGGTCTTTTAGCTTAAAGTTATTATAATTTTTAAAATTTTATTTTAAAATGATTTTATATTCAATATGGATTATCTTGTTTGATAGATTTGATGAATAAATTTCAAAAATATAATTTTTTTATAAAAAATAGATGTGTATAATAAAAATTATGATATTTTTTAAAAATATAAAAAAATTCTATATAAAAAGCAAAGGGTCATAAAGCTTTTGAGCTAGAAAATGAATTTTTTTTGGCTTTTAAGGTTTTAAGCAAAAAAATAAAAAAAATCTTATTTTAAGCCGATTTAAAATGGGTTACCATTCAATTTTGTATAAATTATTATTAATTTAGTATGTAGCTAACATTAATCTAATTTTTGTTTGTGCAATGAAAAAAAAAATTACTTTCTTAAAAAATATACAATTGAAACTTATAACTAACAAAGTAAGGAAAAATGGACTGAACTGTTAAAATAATAAAATAAAATATGATAATTAGACGGTCAACTGATGAATGGATCAAACTGTTACATAAATAATAAAGTAAGAAAGGATAGTGATATTTCAGAGAGTAAATGGAGGTATCAGTGTTATTACCCTTAAATACAAATGGTGTAGATATAATTTACTCAAAATTAATTTATCGCAATTCTAAAAAATCATTAAAAGTGAAATTTACTCAATAAAGGTAGACTCCACTGACTTCAAAACTAATTTTAAAAAAAAATCATTCTATTCTTTTATATTGTTATATTTCTTTCTCCTCTCACTCTCTTTACTTTTCTACAATTATCAGATTAAAAAAAAATTCAACATTTTAAATTGTTATATAAGACAAATATTATATCAATACACTTCTATAGATTAAAAAACGTTCATTTTGGTTTATTGTCAACCACGTCCAAAGAAGTTGTTGGCCAAAGTGATATTGAGTTGGGAAAAAGTTTTGCCGACAAAAACCAATACATCACTAACTCGTCGGCAAAAGTATGTCGGGAAAAGATTTTATTAATGCGGAGTCCACGCGTCGGCAAAAGG
The DNA here is from genome assembly GCA_034768845.1 of Heliamphora exappendiculata. Lineage (NCBI taxonomy): Eukaryota > Viridiplantae > Streptophyta > Magnoliopsida > Ericales > Sarraceniaceae > Heliamphora > Heliamphora exappendiculata. The sequence continues at coordinate 4,090 of JAOTRH010179366.1, read as the reverse complement.
TATGGATTTGGCAACTTTTCTACAAGGCGCAAATAACCTAAATACTTTGTTGGCAAATACAAGGTTTGTCGGCAAAAGGACTTAAATTTGAGTTAATTTTTGTACGTTTTACCAACGTTAAAGTTGTGGGCAAAAGTATTTATACAATTTTGTATTTTGTGAAACATATTGAGTATACTTGCTTTTATGGTTCGAAGTGTAAACCTTCATGTTGAAGATACTAATTTTACGTCACGAAATACTATGAATGGTAATCATGAATTCTCTTGTAATTTTAGTAATTATTGTTATACAGTAAATTCGATTACCACAAGTATTATTAGAATAGATTTTTTTTTCTCTTATAAATATGATTATATGTTCAGATAATTAGTGTGTACGAATTGTTTGAGAGATAAAAAATTTGTAATAATTATGTGATTTGTAATCGTTTATTCATATATTGAATTTCGTTGCCAGTAAACATAGCCAAATTATCCAACAACGTAAAATTTATTTCTTTCTATTTATTTATGATTACTCTGAACCTTCTTGCACAACAAGTGGTGTCAGAGTTTTCGTTAAAACTGGTCTTTTGCTCTTTGCCCAGAATTTAAAGTGATCAAAAATTGCTTTTGAATATATCAAAAGTTTCGTCTCATCAATACTATTCAAATGGTATATTATAGGTCAAAAATCGAGTTCAAACGCTCCGGTACACTCCAATTAAGTCTCTGCTATATTTGTAATATGCCAAACACATCCTTGTATATTAGTGGATATTTGCCACTGATTCAGGTTACTACTGATTTTGATTCATTCGAGGATAATTACTACTTAACTGAGTCAGTGAGGAATCTGTGCCGCTTGATTTATTTTTTCTGTGATCCGCGCGCGCCAATGCATTTTCTAGATTGGGTATAGATTTTTTTGCTACTTTTTGAGTTTTTTTTTAGTACATCTTTGCAGTTTTTTTTTTATTAATTTAAAGTGATTCTATAATTTTTGACCATTTCAGATTCAATCGTAACATTAAATTTAATCAGTTCAATTTTTAAAATTTTGATTTTGTCAGATTAGATAAAAAATTTTATTTTAATCTTATTCAAGCATCGAATATTATTTGTGGTAAAGCATGAGCCTTCTGATGGCTGGATCTGCTGAAGGAAACAAGTTAGAGAGTTCGAGTAATTATGTGCAGAGAACTATGGTGTCCAACGCAAAATTTAAAATTAAAAAATTTGATAAAATCAACAACTTTGGTATGTGGTAATGCGAGGCAATTGATGTTTTGATTCAACAGAAATTGAATTTTACTTTAGAAAATAAGTTAAAGAATTTGTCAGACAGAGAATGGGACAAGTTAAATCATTCTATGCTTTTTATATAATCCGTTTATGTTTTGCTAAAGATTAAAAATATTTTATGATGAAATAATCGAAAGCGAAGAATCTTTACAAGAAATTAGAGAAAAATTTATCGAAAGAATAAAGAGTCATCTCTTTTTGAAGAAAAAGCTCTTTCGATTTTAATTTTAAGAAGGTACTTCTATATCCAAACATTTGAATGATTATAATAAGATTCTTTCTAATTTGCAAAATTTAGATGTCGAGATCCAAAACAAAAATAAGGTTTTGTTGTTGTTGAATTCCTTACTCAATTCATATAAACATCTGATTACCACACTTTTGTACGGGAAGAAAAATATTCATTTTAGTGATGTATCCAGTATTTTGATAAACAACGAGTACCACCGGAAAGATAAGTAGGCCCACTATGATACATCTAATGAAGCCTTATCAGTAAAATCTAGTTCAAAGCAATCTGAAAAGAAGAGAAGTTCTTGGTCAAAATCAGGTGGTGATTTATTTGGATCAAGGAGAATCGCCAAATATGAATGTGCATATTGCCATAATTCGGGGGACTAGAAGAAGGATTGTTCGAAAACAGAACGAACAGAAAAAAGAAAAAGATTTCATGGCCAATACTATCAGTGAGAATAAAGATTCTGATGTTGTCTTGACTAGTTTACCATTTTTCTGTCATTCTAATGAATGAATTTTAGATCCTGAATGTTCTTATCACATGTGTCCCAATTAGAATTAATTTTTTGACTTCACAGAGATAGATAGTGGAGCAGTGCTTATGGGCAACGACAATACCTGTAAGATTCGAGGGATAAGAAGTATCCGTTTGAAGGAGTATGATGGAACTATAAATGTTATTTCAGAAGTTCAGTATGTACCAAACTTGAAAATGAATCTTATCTCGCTTGGAGTTCCAGACTTGAAAGGGTTCAAAATCAGTATGAATGGTGGAGTTCTCAAAGTTATATTGGGGGCTCGTGAGATTTTGAAAGGCACTATCTGTGGTAATTTGTATTTTCTACATGGGCATATTTTTAAAGTGGTGCTAACACAATTTGTTAAAAGTCTGATTAGACTAAGGTCAAGTCCTAACATTGTTTGAACTTGACTAATTTGTCAAAGTGTTGAACACCTACGGGTGTATGACATCTTAGGACGCATATGATAGCAGCATTAATCTGCCAATATGTCTGATTTGAAACTTTGGTCACCTTAGGTGAATTTGCCGCCACAGAGCACATTTGGTCACCCGTAGGTGAACACCTATGGGTGTATGACATCTCAGGACGCATCTGGTAGCAGTATTAATCTACCAATATGTTTGATTTGAAACTTTAGTAACATCAAGCGAATTTTTCGCCACAGAGTGCATTTGGTGCTATAGTTAGATCTGCTGATTTGTTTGATTCATAAAATTGAGCACTTTTAGTGCATTTGGTGGTAGCATTGATATGCTGATTTGTTTGGAAGATTGATTCTTGCCAAGATGGAGATTATTGGAAATTTTGGTTTAAATCCTATTTGAGTGGAATAGATTTCAAATTTATCATGTTACTAAATTTTTGCCACAATAATTTGATTTCTTGAAAGTTCTAAAGATTGTGAATTTGCATGAGTTTAATTAGTTTTGAACTCGATTAACACAAGTAAGATTAGATTATGTCTCTTTTTCTATCTTATAATATAATTGTATGTTCAGATATTTAGTGTGTACATGTTGTTTGAGAGAAAAAGAGAAAATTTGTGAAAATTAAGTGATTTATAATCGTTTCTTCATATATTGAATTTCGATGCATGTGGACGTAAATAAATTGCCTAACCACGAAAAAATTTATTTATTTCTATTTAGTTATGATTATTTTAGGTCTTCTTGCACAACACATAGCATACCTGCAATTGTTGAAATATGATCGATCTTTTAGATCTAATATATTATTAGTGGTCAATATGGTTCATATGTCGTGGTCCGAAGTTTAATGCTCCTTGCCCATCCATGTGGATTAACTTCACTGGTTCACTGCTAAATGCACTTGATGCAAATTATATTTTAAGGCTAAAATAATTAAGTATGGTAACTAAATTTCTTCTCTTTCCAAACATAATAATCCAATAGCCCTTTTACCAACTTACTTAAGGTTAAAATAATTTTGCCAACTACAGATCTAATCTTGTCTATAGTCTCAACCCAATCTTACATCATTTGACCTCAACCTAAATCAAGAAAATGATTAAAATAATCTTTTTCACGATTTAATCTTTTACCATTTGCTGAATGACTATTGCTTTTTAGTGACTAAATTGTTTCAAATTTTACAATGAGCCAACAATATTATAAAGAAATTAATTTATATTATTTTTTATTTTTATTTAAATGGCAATTCAGGGTGTTTTAATATTATTAGAACTCTTTTAAGATCCTATAATAGGATTTGAAAGGATTAATTCAATCTTGAATCCTATTAGGATTTAGTTCTCATCTTTCTTTGAGTTATCAGATATAAGAGCCATTTTTTAATATTGAGTTCATGGTACATATAGACAAGCGTTTGGTGTTGGGAGAATTTTCAACGCCGACATAAAATACATACTCGGGGATCCAGAAAATACATCTTTATTAACCTTTCAACAAATTACATAAATCTGAAATTTACAGAGAATGAAATAACTGGAATAATAAAAAAGAATTTGCAAACCGAGTCCTGCAATCGCAGTTTCCTTAAGAATGATTCGCCGCCTACCGAGGG
>JAOTRH010179355.1:0-43397 GCA_034768845.1 Heliamphora exappendiculata | reverse complement strand
ATCATTTAAGACCTACTAGGTAATGACAAGTTCTATACGGAGCACCACGACGTAAAAGCTAACTTTACGGGCCCGACAATCCAAGGGAAAAGAGCACCCAAACCGACCTTCTTTACGGGAACTACCCCGAAGGATAATAAAGGTACTTACACTGTGCACGCTTCTGGACTTTCACCGAGGGTAACTCGTGCCAAATACCCGTCATCCCGGTATATCTAGATAATCTTCTAAAAATTGAACTATAGCTTCAACTACAAAACTTTTTCACAAATATACATTATACATGTATATAGATCCATCCATCAACATGGAGATCAACCAACATTTCAAAATGTTTTCTCTAAAAGCTGCTATACAACACATGTATAACCAAGAGATCCAATCCATGAAACCATGGAGATCAAACCAAAACAAGTAAAAATGTATTTTCATGCAAACATTTAGAAAGTGAGACTCAACCCCAAGGGTCAGTTCCAAACCTCCAATAAACATGTTTCTCCCAAAATTTGTCAAAAAAACCTCCTTTGCAAACCATCTTTTACCCAAACGAACCACCCGAACCATCAAAACGAACACCAAACACTCACACAGGGTTCAGTCGACTGGCCCAAGCCCCCAGTCGACTGAAAAACTCACTGGAAAAGAGGTGCAAAACCAGAAATAATTTTAGTCGACTGACCTCACGCGTCCAGTCGACTGAACTCACCCAAAAAATATTTTTGAGCTACAGGTTCACTGGTTTTTGCTTCCAAAACTCAAATCGAACCTCCAAACACCCATCAAACCTCAATACGCCCGAGCCTCGCACCACAACCTTGAAAAGAAACCCTCAAAACGTACTTTCATCCACTGAAAATGCCGAAGAATAGTTTTAAATCATAAACCAGATCTAAAACATAAAACACATTTTCATGCGTTTTAAAATAGTAGAAATGCACAAGATTTCATATAGTACCCTTATATAATAGTAGAATCTGAGATCCTACCTCGTTGGGTCAAAATTCGACGCCTCGATCTACATATAAATTCGAGCTTCGTCGAAATCAAATTCCATCCGGATGGATGTGCAGACCACGAAGCCAATTGCAAAGATCGGCTGCTGGTCCGTCGAAAACCAAGCCCCAGGCCCCCGAGAAGTTAGAGAGAAGGTAGAGAGAAGGTGGAGGAAACTTAGGAGTTAAGTTTTGAAAATATCTTTTGAAAATATCTAACTCCACATATTTATAGACTTCTAAAATATCTTTTTTTTGAATTTTTAAAATTCGCACCACAACTCCCCGCGTCCCTCGGAACCAACCTTGCATGCTTGAAATAACCAAAACATGCAACAAAACTCATACAGGCATATCAAGCGAAAATGATAAAAAGGCATCAAAACACCTAACATGCATATATATCAAAAATCAACCGGTACAAGGTCTCACATTGATAAACTTCTAAAAGTGATCAAAATACAAGCGTGCAACACGAACTAAAACAACAACTAAGCAATCAATAAAAATAACCAAATTATATGAAACAAATCATGCACACTAATCTCATACTTACAATTGGTAAATAAAATTAACTATACTAATGAAAGAAATATGCAAATTGAAATTGAAGTTAATCCGGTCATTCCAAAAGATAGAGAGTGGAGAGAGAAAGGTCGGGGATCTAAATAGAATACCTGGATCGCTATAATTTGAGTGAAGCCTCAAGTCAGGGAGGTATGCTTCAATAATCCAATCTTCAATCAATGATCTAATCCAAGTTAGGGTTTTAGTACTGGTGGTCAATCTCTTGGTACTTCAGCAGGGTGTTGGTATTAGAATTCTTCCGTCTTTCGACCCGTTAGAGCTCCGATACCAGAGTTCTCTCCTTTGAAAAATATACAAGGGGTACGGTATTTATAGAGTTCTTCAACCAATAAGATGTTGACATATTTTGAGACACATCAGGCCATTTGGAGTTGGCGGTCGCCATATATGGAGTGGGTAGTCGCCACAAAAATCAAGCTTCTAAGAATTTCTTATGGCAGTCGCCACAATGAAGTTGGCAACCCCATGGTTCCAATGCGGCGATCACTACCTTTGCTAGGATTTTCAAGAGGTTCTTGTGAAGGTGGCCACAATGAAGTTGGTGGTCCCAAGGTTCAAAAGTTGGCAGTTCAAGATGATTTCATTGGTTTGAAGGTTTTGATCATTGAGTTCAAATACTGAGCTTGGATCATTTTTCAAGGATCATTTAGAAGCACCATTCCACTTGTTTTCATCATTGGATTCACCCGGATCAACATAAGATTAGGCAGGATCAAATTGGGATGTCTACAAACCTCTGCTCTGCCAACTCGATACGCCGGTCAGTTTATAGTCTTGGGGCTATGTTGGGCAAGCCAGTAAGCTTTCTGGTCACATACTTCCATAGATGTGGTAAAAAAATTTATTGCGTACTGTTTGACCATGCCTTGCACCATTCATGACATTGGAAGGTAGATTCTTGACTCCATTCAAAAGGTACACTGAGTGAAAACTTACCAGCCTTCTCATGTGTATATAGCTTCTTAGAACCCTTTCTTTTAGGATCAATAAATCTTGTAGGATTACGTGATTTTCTTTTTCTGGACGCTTTTGTTTGTATAGTTAGCACCCTGGTTATGACTAGTTTTTGTTTTTTCGTCCCATCGTCGAGAGTGAGTTGTTTTGAGTTTAGGCCCAGCTGATGAGTCCTCCGATTTATGTGATTCCTTTCAGTTCAGAAACCTAGGACTATAGCTCCATGCAGAGAAGAACCTATACGCACTTGAGCCCTATCTCTGATAGGAATGCTTCGATGAGTAGAACAGTTAAGATCACCAATGACAGATCCAGAATTGATCATAGAAGATATGATGAGGGCAATTATAGACCTACGACGAACGTTAGACGGGATCAGTACAGTTGTGAACAACCATGCCAGGATTCAGACTTAATGCCAGACACAAATCCAACTCTTATAGGCCCATCAAATCCAAAACCAAGCTCAATATCAGCAACCTTAAGCTCAAGTCCATGATTTGTTGAGTTCATCTACCAAGAACGAGACTTAATCTAACGAAAGGAGAACTAAGGCCGTAAAGATGCTAAGAAATCCTTCGATCACCTTTGAACAGTTGCTTGATGTGGGAGTTAATGCTTAAAGTGCCAGATCATGTCGAAAGGTAAGAAAACCATGTACTAATGACCCTAATCAAGTTGATAATAACTTCACTGACATTTCTAATGATTCGATTTTCAAAGTAAACATCTTAAACCCAAAGCTCGAGCAATCTAGTCAACAAAGAACTTCGAGAAGAATATTAATTCTTTTGGGTGTCCAGCTTCCCACTGCCCTAGGTAGTCTTATTGAAATGGGCGTCCTAAAGCCTTTGGAGTTGACCCAACCACCAAACTCGTTACCGCCTAGGTATAATCTAATCCAGTACTGTGCCTTCCACCAGGGGCACGGTCATTTAACCAACAAATGCATGAGGCTTCGGCATGAGATCCAATATTTAATATATAATAAGGTGATTTCTCCACCCACTACCTTTCAGAAACCAAACGTGACCACCAATCCCTTGCCAAATCATGTAGCCCAATAGAGTGTGAATGCCGTTGAGGAAAAGATGGAAGGTTTGGATCCCATAAAATTCATAATTTCTACGACAGAACCGAAACCCATAATAGATTTGCCATCCTATTGAGAGGTGTCATTGATCAATGACCTTGTCGAGGAATTGATAGATGACGATTTTGATGATTTTCCGATCTTTATCATTCATGAGGAAGAAGGTTTTCCCCTGCTAATGGCAATGACGAAGAAGACAAAGAAACTAGGCGTTTGTTGGAGGAGTTAGCACGCCTCGAGGCGTTGGACAACCTAGAGGAAGTCGGGATAGACATCAAATGGCATGTTTGGACTGTTCCAAGCGATGATACAACATGGCACGGAGTGTCATGCCCCCGAACCTGAGGCACTTGAACCTTACATGACTATCTAATATTTTAAAACAAATGATGGAAAACCTTTTTTTTATACAATTCAATTCAGGATATGTGGCGTTAGAATTTGGGGTTTTGGTTTAAAAATAAAAAAATTCAAGTAATGTTTTAAAAATATTTTAACACCTTAAAAATTAAAATTAAAAAACCCATTTTTTGTTAAAAATGGAGTGCCACTTGGTTTTTAAAAAAAACCAAGAAAAACGAAATGAGCCACTGACCTTTTAAAACGGTAACCAGAGAAAACAAGGGTTCGAGGGTTAAGGTACGAATCGAAACAGGTGTTAGGAACCCTATTCGCCCAACCGTAAGGTTGACCTCTACTAATCATCATTGGTTCTTAATTAGATTTCTCAAATGTATGCAAATACAGAAAATAGGAGCAAAGAGAAAACATCCAAAATAAAATAAGAAAAATACATAACATATGGATATAAAACGCCAAACAAAATAAATAGCAAAAAAAAAATCATATGTCCTATGGCTTGCAAATTCTAACTAAAGAATGCATTGAGGAAATTCGCATACAATATCACCAAATAATCTAATTATAACATGATTTTAAACAAGAAAAAAAACAAAGATATGTTTCAAAATTCACTTAATTCTAAACACAAAAAAATGATCATGAATTGCTTACAATATTATCAAATAACCTAATTATTCTAAATATGATGTTAAGTAAAGAAACATGCTCCAAAATTCTCTAAAGAAAAAATAATGTCAAAGATTTGCATAACTAAAAGAAATATAGCGAAAACCATACGCAATATCCTAAAATAAGCAAAATGTGGCTTTGAAAAGGAAATATACTCTAAAATCCCCTAAATTGTAATTATTCTTAAAGATCAATTTTGAATTCCATGTTAATGATCAACTAATTGAGACAAACGAAAAAAGATGCTGTTAAAACAAGAATTAAGCCATGAAGGTAATGACTACTACATAAAAAAGCAATAGTCATTCCCAACTAGAAGATATAAGATACGGGCATAATATCGACAATTACAACCCTACAAATATAAGTGCCTGAATATAACAATCTCGATATCGAAAATCGTGATAACCAAGTGTATTGGCACTATTTTTATGAATTTTTAAAGTAACCCAAAATGCAAGTGCGCGATGTGAACAAAAAATAATAGTTGTGATTACTTTGATTTTAATGAAAATTAACCGAATTATACTAAACAAATTATGCACATTAATCACATGCTTACAATTCCACAAATTAAATGGTAAACTAAATCAACTACACAAATGAATGAAACACGCGAATTGAAATTAAAATTAATCTGGCTACTCTAAGGGATAGAGAGTGGAGACAGAAAGACCAAGGATCTAAACAAAATACCTGAATCGCAAATGAATCCTCAAGTCAAGGAATGGTGATCAATAGTCCAATCCTCGGGCAATAATCCAATCTCAATGTAAGGGCAAGTCGAGAATTCAGCAGGGTATCATGGTTAGTGATTGTTCTCCCTCAGTATTCCAGCAGTGTCAGTATCAGAACCCTCTCACCTTTCGACTCGTCAGAATTTTGACATCAGAATTGTCCTCTCCAATTTGTAATAGAGGTACAGTATTTATAGAATTCAACGACTAATGAGGTGCTGGCACGTTTTGGGACCCAACAAGCCTTTTGAAGTTGGCGGTCGCCATGTTTTAAGGTGATGGTCGCCATAAACATGAAGTTTCTAAGAAGTTCTTATGGCGGTCGCCATAATGGAGTTGGCGACCCCATGGTTCAAATTGTTGGATGCAAGCTGCCAAGGTCATTGATTTGTAAATGATTTTTCAAAAATAAAATTGGGCGGGTAATCGTCAAAACATGCTCCAAATAAAAATGTTTTTTTATGTCAAATGAGCAAAAATAAAACCCGTGCCACAACAGTTAATTTAGATGAATACCTTTTGGTCGATTCTTCAACTACGAACTTTGATTTCCTGAGTTGAAGCTCTGATCAAACCTTCTACTGTATTCCCAATACGATTCCCGAACGTAGTATGGATTACAATCTTTCGAGAACTAAAACCGACAGAACCTGGACAACCTTAGTCTTAAAAGACAACTTATGAATTTAGTTCAGCCCACCCCCATATTTATAGGGCTACAGCAGGGACTTGTGGAGTAATTATAACATAGATTTCTAGTGTAAATCAGATACCCATCTAGCGATTTTTGCAAATATACAAATCTCTCAGCAATTTTTGTAATTATGAAAATCTTGCAGCAGTTTCTGCAATTTTCATAAAATACTAAATTACAGTTCACATCACTAAAGAACTATAACTGCACTCTTAACCAAAATTTCAAGAACAATTTACATTGAGCTCTTGTTATTAAATGCTTAACCTATCTGTCCACGTTAAGATTTTTGATATCCGTTAATTAAATTTATTTACTGATAATTTAATTTAATCGGTATCTTAAAATTTTTTTAAGCCATTTCGCTTAACTTATTTGGCCACCGGATAATCAAATCCACTTGTAGGGTTTGTCCCGGTCAAAATTTATAAGCTTCCTTAAGGGGGTATCGTCAATCCCGAATAATTGGAATGTAAATTCTATCAATAATTAATATTTACTATATAATTAATACCGCTATCCAACTCACCGGGTCTATAGACTCATAAAAGATTGCACCCTCTAACAAATTAAAACAACGAATATTAAATACACGCAAATAATAATTATTTCGGGATTAAAAGCGTAAGCACTTATAATAACTTTGAGGTGTGAATTAATTTATATAGTCAGTATATAATTAATTACTCAAATGTAGTCCTTTTCAATACACACAAAGTATACTAGCACAGCGAGTCAGAACAATAGACGACGCTATTATCGGTTCCCCATAAACATGACATGCATACTAAAACTCTATAGTACAGTCGTACTGATGGTATACTTATTTTTATTTAAACTGTGAACATAAAATTTTTATTCTGCAAAAACCTATAATCTGGTCTTCTGTATGCAAACCGTACTCTACACACCAGATTAAATACTGTACAGAATAAAGGACAACCATGCATAACTTTAAAGAAATGATATTGCATACATTGTTCATTAAGATTATCATAAAATAAAAAATTAATTTTATTAAAATAAAATTAAATAAAATTCATGATTTTTAGTATACAACCCTAACACAAAGTTGGCGGTCGCAATCTTTTGCTAGCTAGGGTTTCCAAGAGATTTTTATTTCGGTTGACACAATGGAGTTAGCGGTCCTATAGTTCAAAGTTGGCGGCTCAAAGTTTGGACAACGTAGGTTCACTGGTTTGAAGGTTTTGATCATCTAAGTTGAATACTAAGCTTGGTTCATTCCCCGAAGATCGCTCTGAAGCACCATTCCACTTGATTTTATTATCGGATTCACATGGATCATCCAAAGATTAGGCGGGGTCAAAATAGAGTGTCTACAGTTGCCTCTCTTTGATATAACTTGCATAGCAACACGTGATGCAAGCTATATCAAAGATCTAGAGGCAACATCCATTTGACCAAGCCGTCAATCTTAGGCTACAAACACACAAGCATGGACATGATGTTAGTCATACTCGAATTTCTATCGGGCTGCCTACGTACCCCTTTACTAGGAATCTGACCAAAACGTAGTTCTTAGAACAGATGCAAAATGCAAAATGCAAAACATGATACATATTATCACGCCCCAAATTTCGGACCACGTGAAACACCATAAACAACCATACATGATACCCAACCCGAGAATACACTCTCAAAATGAAACATACATGCATTGTATATAAACACTAAACGACAACATTACACGGCTCCTACACCCGTAAAATATGTTATAACATACATGTAACAAAACTAGCAAAAAAGAAGACTACAACTCTTCCACCTCTTCAGCACCTGCAGATCAACCAGCGTGATCGGTACCTGAAGAAAAGTAAATCCTACACCGTGAGCCAAAGCTTAGTAGATTCTAAACGACATAAGCAGTATAAGCTAAACATGCTCGATAAACGAAGTGCAGTTTTTGACTATCTTTCAAGCCAGTAAAATAATTTGAAAATCGTTTTAGATCACGACTCACTAGAGCCAGAAAATCATTTTCACATGCAAGGGAAAGCGAGGATAAAAACCATTTTTAGACTCATTAGAGCCTTGAAAACGATTCTAGTATTACGACTCCCGTAGGCCGATAATATAATTTTCAAAAAATTGGTTTATCCGTCCCTAAATGCAATACATGCAATACATGCAATCCATGAAAACGTGCCTCTTCAGGACCTCGTTTCAGCCTTCAGATATCGCACACACACACACACATACCCGTGCTTCACCAGGATCTCGTTTCAATCAGTCAGATATTGCACACACACACATACACACCCGTGCCTCATCAGGATCTCATTTCAATCCGTCAGATATCGCCTCATCAGGATCTCGTTTCAATCCGTCAGATATCGCACACACACACACACACCCGTGCCTCATCAGGATCTCATTTCAATCCGTCAGATATCGCACACACCAACTTTTGCAGCCTACCACATACACCCACACACGCACACGTGCATCATCAACCGGGATTTACATCCACTGGATCACAGATTCATCTAATCATTTCATACACATATGCAAATCTAAACCAGAATTTAAAGCATATAACCATGTATCAACCAGACGTTCTACAAACCACGTCACATACCTATAAAACTCTAGGTTTTAAGGCATAAACCATGTTACAAATAACGATGGATATCACAACCACGTAATCCACTTACGTATTTCGTACATAAATAAATAGTTATAAATATGTACATAATCATATAAAACCACATCACGATGTCACCCGTCAAAACTGACATCCACTCACGGGATAACCCACACGACCACCACTAGCCTAAACACTCCCAACACGACCATTACAGACCAACGACGCTCACCCGCGCCAATCCAAACCCAACATCAAACCACGCACCCAACCGTGCATCATAAACCCCATCTACCATACACATCACCCGCGAGGGCGACACTTAAACGCACACTCGAGGCCACGACACAACCCCCGAAACCACCACACAACAGACCAACCCCCAAAAAGAATCCACAGGTACTTAAATCAGGTAAATTTCATAAATTAATCAATTGAATACCATAGGACACCAATCAGAAACCAAGGAACCAACCCAAATCCACCAAAACATAGCTTAGAGGTTCTGTCGACCGAACCCCACCCCCAGTCGACCGAACACCCTGCTGGAAAACCACAAATGCCAAACACACACGGTTTAGTCGACCGAACTTCCTAGTCCAGTCGATCGAACCCAAGATCCAAACTTCAGTCGACCGAACCCCATGGTTTAGTCGATCTAACTTTCCACTCTAGTCGACCGAACCCATCATCCAAATTTCAGTCGACCAAACGCCAAGGTTCAGTCGACCGAACCCCAACAGAACTTGATTCTGAGCTACGAGTTCAGCCCTGCAAACCTCAAATTGAAGCGTCCAAACCAACATCCGAGAACACCTACACACCTAGGTCTAACACCGAGACCTCAAGATAAACCCTCTACACCCAATTCTATCCACAGAAATTGCCAAAAACCAGGTTTTTAACCCAAAAACCCAACTTTGAAAGAAACGTAGATCTACAGCAATCTACCCGTTAAAAATACACAGGTTTACCCACAGCACCCTTATACAGCTGTAGGGTCTAGAATCCTACCTCGGTGAATTCAAAACTCGATGCCTCGAACCACGTGCAAAATCGAGCTTCGCCAGAATTAAAATCTGACCGGATGGTTGCGTAGCCTATGACGCCAAAACCACGGATCCGCTATTGGATCGCTAAAAATCGAGCCCCAGGCCCCCGAGAACTTAGAGAGAAGGTAGAGAGAAAACGAAAAACTTACTAGAGAAGTTTTGAAAAATATTTTTATGAAAATATCAAACTCCAAATATTTATAAGTCTCCAAAATATAATTTTTGAAAAATTTCAAGATTCACGCCACAACGGTCCACAGCCCCGGGAACCTACCCCGCATGTACATCTAAGCCCGATCATGCATCAAAAGCAATAAAATATGCTGCAATGAAAACGCATAATGCGCGTCCGAAAACGCCGAAAAAAGAAAACGGTCAGGGTCTCACAACTCTACCCCCTTAGAGGAATTTCACCCCCAAAATTCAACTCAAAGACAAAACAACAAACCGTCGATCACAACTGACACGGCATACGAGATGGTCAGCCAAACCATTCCTAGGATATAGTCAAACAAGGTCAGGCAACCTAGACAATGGCCAACTATCTCAAAGTCTCAGGATCTACAACACTCCCAACCTCACATCATCACCAACCGCTGCCTCAACACAGCATACCATCCACCATCCATAACCAACCCCAACAGATGCAATGATGAATCTGACTCAAAACTCGCATACTCAGAAAGTACCTCTGCTCGCTGAAGGCATATCAGCATCCTCCGGCACGACTGGAACCCTAGATGAACCGCGAGCTGCAAGAGAATATACTCGGGGGAACCCCACCCTGTCCTGTCCGCCATAACTCGGCGCTATCGGCTACCACACCGACTGAACTGATGAGCACCCACCTGCCATCCGGGAAGTCTATACAGTAGAAGGCTGCGTCCACCTATCTACATCTTCATACCGCCCTGTGATGTCCTAGCCTCCCTCGAAGCTCGAGTCTCAGCCAAAGCATTCTCAACCCTCGCTGTTGCCTCCACCAGCTGTCTGAACACACTATATTCCATCACAGCCACTCGCTCCTTGATCGCCGACCTCAAGCCCCGCTTGAACCTCATCGAAAGCAACTCATCTGTGCACTTCACCTCCGGTGTAAATCGAGACAAGCTCGTGAACCTGGCCTTGTACTGCATGATGTCCATGGTCCCCTGGGTAAGAGAATAGAACTCCTCCCTGCACAAGTCCCTCCTCGAAGATGGAAAATATCTCTCCAGAAAGACTCATGTAAAAGCTTTCCATGTGGCCTCCACTGTAGTCCTGGCATACCTCCACCACTGATGAGCATCACCTCTCAGCTGGAAGCTAGCAAAAGAAACTCGCAACTCATCCTCCACAATCGGTAATGTGTCTAGAATTCGAGTCGTCAACTCCAACCACTCTGTCGCCAGAAGAGGATCAGGATCTCTTGCAAAGGTAGGCGGATCCATGCGCTTGAACTCCCGCATCGCAACTATAACCCTCGCCTCAGGCACCCTCTCCCTAACAGGCTCACCCCTAGCAACCAGCTGCTGGATAGAACCAACCAGCACACGCAACAGCTCCATCGCGTCCATCAGTCCCTGGGGAGCATTAGCATCCCCTACATCAGGGATAGGAATATCCCCTTGGGCAGCACGGCCACGACCACGGCCTTGCCCTCTCCTCGCCGACATCGCGTCTATATGAAAGTGAAACTATAAATAAGATGCATTACATGGCATGAAGATAAATGCTAAACACTTAGCATGCTATCACATAGACACATTGGTTCATGCTAAATAACTCCACATATACCGAGGAGACCCAACAAGAATGACACGTCAATCTGGATAACCTACTCAGATTCCCTGCTAGAAATCACGTCAGCTAAACGCGTTTTTGGCTTGGCTCCCAAGTTTGTTAACCTAAACGCTCAAAGGCAAGACTATCACTCCTGAGATTCAACCCTCATGCTCACATATACACATCGTTCATGTATGACTCGCATGTTATCACGTTCATGTTATCAAAACATCTAAACACTTGCAGTCAAGCACACGCAATCATCCTCACACGGTGAATCAACCTCTTCCCACGGTACATAGGTATTCGAACCCGGAGCTCTGATACCAATTCGTTACGGCCCAAACTCTGGGCCACGTGAAACACCATAAACAACCATACATGATACCCAACCCGAGAATACACTATCAAAATAAAACATACATGCATTGTATATAAACGTCAAACGACAACATTACACGGCTCCAACGCCTGTAAAACATGTTATAACATACATGTAACAAAACTAGAAAATTCTAAACGACCAGCGTGACCGGTACCTGAAGAAAAGTAAATCCCACACCGTGAGCCAAAACTCAGCAAATTCTAAACGACATAAGCATATAAGCTAAACATGCTCGATAAACGAAGTGCAGTTTTCGACTATCTTTCAAGCCAGTAAAACAATTTGAAAACCATTTTAAATCACGACTCACCAGAGTCAGAAAATTATTTTCACATGCAAGGGAAAGCGAGGATAAAAACCATTTGTCGACTCATTAGAGCCTTGAAAACGACTATAGTATTACGACTCTCGTAGACCGATAATACAGTATTTCAACTCCTGTAGGCCGATAAAATAAATTTTAGAAAACTGATCTATCCGTCCCTAAGTGCAATACATGCAATCCATGAATACATGCCGCTTCAGGACCTCATTTCAGCCTTCAGATATCGCACACACACACACCCGTGCCTCATCAGGATCTCATTTCAATCTGTAAGATATCGCACACTGGCTTTCGCAGCCTACCTCATACGCCGGCTTTCGCAGCCTACCTTATACACCCACACACGCACACGTGCATCATCAATCAGAATTTACATCTATTGGATCACAGATACATCTAATCCATTTCATACACATATGCAAATCTAAATCAGGATTTAAAGCATATAACCATGTATCAACACCGTTCCACAAACCACGTCACATGCCTATAAAACTCTAGGTTTTAAAGCATAAATCATGTTACACATAACGATTGATATCACAACCACGTAATCCACTTACGTATTTCGTACATAAATAAAAAGTTATAAATATGCGCATAATCATATAAAATCACATCACGACGCCACCCGTCAAAATCGACATCCACTCACGGGACAACCCACACGACCACTACTGGCCTAAGCACTCCCAACACAACCATAACAGACCCACGACGCTCACCCGTGCCAACACAAACCCGGCATCAACCCACGCACCCAACCGTGCATCACAAACCGCATCTACCATGCACATCACCCACGAGGACAACACTCAAACGCACACCCGAGGCCACGACACAACCCCTGAAACCCCCACACAACCGACCAAACCCCAAAAGGTTTCCACATGTATTTAAATCAAGTAATTTTCATAAATTAATCAATTGAATACCATAGGACACCAATCGAAAACCAAGGAACCAATGCAAAACCACCAAAACACAGCCCGGAGGTTCAGTCAATCGAACCCCACCCCCAGTCGACCGGACACCCTACTGGAAAACCACAAATGCCAAACACACACGGTTCAGTCGACCGAACTCCCTAGTCCAGTCGACTGAACCCAAGATCCAAACTTCAATTGACCGAACCCCAACAGAACTTGATTCTGAGCTACGGGTTCAGCCCTCCAAACTCTAATCCAACATCCGAGAACACCCACATGCCTAGGCCTAACACCGAGACCTCAAGAGAAAGCCTCTACACCCGATTCCATCCACATAAATTGCTGAAAATCAGGTTTTAAACCCAAAAACCCAACTTTGAAAGAAACGTAGATTTACAGCAATCTACCCGTTAAAAATACACACGTTTACCCATAGCACCCTTATACAGTAGTAGGGTTTAGAATCCTGCCTCGGGGAGTTCAAAATTTGATTCCTCGAACCACGAGCAAAATTGAGTTTCAGTGAAATTGAAATCTAACTAGATGGTTGCGTAGCCCACGACGCCAAAACCACGGATCCGCTGCTAGATCGTTGAAAATCGAGCCCTGGGCCCCCAAGAACTTAGAAAGAAGATAGAGAGAAAACGAAAAACTTATTGGAAAAGTTTTGAAAAATATTTTTATGAAAATATCTAACTCCATATATTTATAGGCATCCAAAATATTTTTTTTGAAAATTTTCGAGATTCGCGCCACAACGGCCCACAGCCCCGGGAACCTACCCCACATGCATATCTAAGCCCCATCTTGAATCAAAAGAAGTAAAACATGCTGCAACGAAAACACATAACGCGTGTCAAAAAACGCAGAAAAAACAAAATGGGTCAGGGTCTCACACACTGGTATGATTAAACAATCCTCTAAAGATCGAGTCAAAATCTAAAAGGGGCACAATCAATCAAACAAGTCAAAGATCGAGAAAAGATCTAAGAACTCAGCTTGGGATAAAATAATTAAAAGGATTGAATCAAGATTCTAGAAATTATCTTAATCGAAAAAACAATAACAAATTAACTAGGTCGAGTCAAAATCCAAAAATTCAAAATGCTAACGGAGTACAGATAATTAAAAGTCGAGTCAAGACTTAAAATTATTCTAAACAGAGAGCAAACCACAAATCAATAAGTCGAGTCAAGACCTAAAAATTCGAGACGAGCATGGAACAAAAATAACTAAAAGCCGAGTGAAGGCCTAAAACTATTTTTATCAGAGAAAACACTACGAACTAATAGGTCGAGTCAAGACCTAAAAATTCGAGACGAAAACGGGATAAAAATAATTAAAAATCCGAGTTAAGACTTTTAAATTAAATTTATTAGAGAAAATATCGCGAATTAATAGGTCGAGTCAAGACTTAAAAATTCAGGACGAAAACAGAACAAAAATAACTAAAAATCGAGTCCAGGTTTAAAACTATTTTCATCAGAATGATAACCACGAATTAATAAGTCGAGTCAAAACCTTAAAACTCATAACAAAACACTGGATAAAAATAATTAAAATTCGAGTCAAGACTTAAAACTATTTTTATCGGAAAGATAACCGTGAATTAATAGGTTGAGTCAAGACCTAAAAACTCAGGATAAAAACACGAGATAAAAATAATTAAAAGTCGAGTCAAGATTTAAAACTATTTTCATCTGGAAGATAACCGCGAATTAATAGGTCGAGTCAATACCTAAAAACCTGGGACGTAATACGGGATAAAAATAATTAAAAATCGTATCCAGACTTAAAAATAAATTTATAGGGAAAAACACTACACGTAAAGCACAACCAAAACAAGGGTTAAAATTATTTTTAAAGAAAACAACACAAGAAACGAAATAAAAATAATTAAAAACCAAAACAAGGTTTAAATTTTTTTTAAGGAAAACAACACGTGGTTTTAAAAATTATTTTTAAAAAAACACACAAAATAAGAAAACAAGACAAGGTTTTAAAAAAATTTATTTTCAAAACTAAACACCCAAACAAACCCCAAACAATCCCCAAAACCCCAAAACATAATCATGGCAAACTGACATGTACCCGCCAACTTCAAAGTTAACGGTCGCTGGGTTCAAAGCTCGAGACGGGTGACGTGATGTTTGACAAGCAGATGGTCGCGCACTCGAAACCCCACAGAGTTGGGGGTTGCCACGTGGCATTTCAAAAACCTCGCGGTCGCTGCCATAATTAGACGAGCATAAGGCTCCCTAGGCGCACAGGTAAGGCCCCATTCTCACATCTCCACTCTCTCTCTATCTCCCTCACTCCCTCTCGAACCCTTTCGGCTTCCCTCTTGTTTCCTTGCGACTTTCGAGCCTTTTGATCATGGCGGGATACGGACGTGGTGATGATATCTTTAGGGCTCGACGTGGCTCATTTGCTAGCAAGAGCTCCTCCATGGGTGCTCTTGGGAGTTCGAACCGTAGCTTGTCTGCTAGCGGGGTAACCACTGGTCAGCTTTCTGCCACGTTGGGGGCGATGGACGCTCTAGCACTCAAGGTGGAGAGGGCTTCTCGTTGGGTTGCCGAGGACGAGGCACGAGAAGCTACTGAGGCACAGGTGGCTACAAACGCTACTATTGAGGCACAGGCGGTGGTGGAGGAGGCAGCTGCCGAGGCGGAGGTTGAGGGCTTCCTTGATCTTCATGTCGGTGAGGGCATTCTTGCCCCTTTTGACCCGATAACATATGCTCTCGTGCCCCACCATTTGGGTCCATGCGGGATGAGACGGTACGACCCTCCAGTTTACGCTGTTGCTATTGAAATCCTTTTTTGAGAGCCGACTAAGCATATCTCACATCAGCGTGCTACGGTAAGTCCTTTTTTCTTTCTTTTCGATGTTGAAGCATGCTTTACCTTTATTGTCTTGAACATAGATGCATGCTTAGAATTTTTCGTGACTTGTTATTTGGCGATGTGATGTCTATGATAATTGCTTCAATTGATCATGCAATATTGAGATCTGCGAAGGAACTGGACATACTTAACATAATTAAAAGCATAAACACGGACATCAGACTAAAAGCTAGCTAGGTACCAGTGCAAAGGAGATTCTGGACAAAACATAGGGACACTAGGATTAGGATTTTGATACTAATAGAGGGAGGTGATTTTTTCCATTTTTATTTTTTAGAAAATCTAAGGGGGTGGTTTTTCATTTTTTATTTTTTAGAAAATCATAAAAATCTAAGGGGGTGGTTTTTTATTTTTAGTTTTAGAAAATCACAAAAATCTAGGGGATTAAGAAAAAAGATTTTCTTAGCATATCAGGGCTTAGGGTGCCTAGTCTTCTAGGGCTTGAAAGAATTAACGGATCGTCACACACACACGAACTCAGGGTTGGGTTTGCCTGGTGCATCAGGGCTTAGGGTGCCTAGTCTTTTAGGGCTTGAAAGAACCAAATGATCGTCGCATATACACGAAACTAGGGTTGAAAGATTGCTCTCTTTTTCTTTCACATTTTCTGAATTCCACTTGATTTGACTACTCTTATTATATATTCTGATCATCTTCTTCCATTCAGGTTGGCCAATATATTCATGGTTTCGGAGACTCTGCTGTCGGTGAGGTGTTGGAGTGGTATAGTGCTCTCTCTACTCCTAGCCGGGCCCTCGTCGATGCCTCCGGCTTTGCTCGGTTCATACCCTTGCTGGGTAGGACCAACAATGACTGGGTTTGGTTGACAGCCTTGGCTAAGAGGTGGTGGAACACCACCAACACTTCTCATTTTTCTACCTTCGAGGCCACCCTGACTTCATTGGACTTTGCATTGATTACCGGCATATGCGTCGGATACATTCCCATTCCATTTGATCCTTATGTTTCCTACTCAGCTGATGCACTGATGCATCTTTTAGGTGCCATACCTATTCAGATGGACAGAGACCGCGCTAGGTATACAGAGTTTTGTGATCATTTTTGTCATTTTCACTGCATTGAGCCTCATCATTACAAGTGGGTTGCTCATGTCTTTCTAATGTATATGTTCGGTGCCTCCTTGTTTTCGAACAAGGAGAATACCGTGCATCTTCACTACCTTGGTGCCCTCTTTCGCCTTGATCAGGTGGCCACATATTCTTGGGGAGGAGCTGCTCTTGCTGCGCTCTATGGTTCGATGAGGGCCTTCACCTGATTCCCTCAGGAGCTTAGCATTGTGGGATACTTGAGGGTCAGGGAGGTACATTTCAGTTTTTGTACACTGTTCATTCATTTCTTCTGTTATATGTTATCTATTCTTCTACTGACACATTCTTTTTACAACTTTGGACCTATGAGTTCCTCGGGCTTCATGTCTCGACGAACTCCTCTGCGGATCCTCTGGTTATCCCTCGTACTGCTCTGGTTATCCCGATTCTGAGCACCCCTAGAACACCTGACTCCAACCAGGTACCATTTCACATTCTACTCTCGACTTATTGCTTATAGCTTTATATGTCCACCGATCACTGCTTACTGTACTGTTATATGCACTGTTCACCGTACTGTTCACAATCCACAGTACTGCATTGTTTACTGTACTGCTCATTTTATACTGCTGATTGATTACAGGTTTGTTGGGACATTTAGCGGGGGATAGTGGAGCGGACTGGTGAGAATCTGATGCGCAGCCTTGATGCTTCCTAGAGGAAAATTTTACTAAAAGGCCCCTTATGCCGAGAGTACTACTTGGGAGAGTGGGTGCTTCAACAGTCGTTGGGATTTGACCACTTCTGGATTCCAGCAGCTCCTCTAGCTCACATGCGCCGGACAGATGCGATGAGCCGATTTAACAATCTACTGAAGATGGCTAGAACCCCTGCTTTAGAGTTGCTAGGACTTGAGGAAGACTATACAGCATGGGCCCAGGTACATTTGTTAGGACCACTGGGTCTTGGGCCAGTTGCGCCTGCTGGACGGAGGAAGAGATGAGTACCGGAGGTTGTTCCTGACGTCGAGGCAGGAGTTAGAGTTGGAGCAGAGGCTGGTGCTCATGCAGATGCTGGAGGTGCTTGTGGAGTTGTTGGTGGTGTCGTTGGTACTGCTGTTGTTGGAGGGGTGATAGGTCCAGAGATTCCATGGAAGATTCATACCATGGTATACGGCTACTCCTTTCCTCTTCCGGTTATGATTCTGCCAGCACCGCAGTTTAGGGCTGAGCTTAGCCAGGCTTGTCTTCATTCATCCTCCTTTATTACTTTCTTTACTTGTTTAGTTTACTTGAACTGCCTATCTCTTTTTTCATAGGTCAACCAGGTGTGGTTAGATCGCACGATGCTGATGGTTATGGGTCTGAAGGCGCTGGTTCGTCAGCTGGATGCCACCGTTCTAGCAGTCGGCATTGCTTTTGTTCCAGTGGCTATAGTGAGTATCTTCCTACTTTTTGACTTCTTTGCTCTTTTCTATACTCTGCTATGATCCTTATCTCCTTTTAACAGCCATCGACACCAGCTACTAGTATCGTACAATCGCAGGCTCCGGTTTAGCCTCTTGTTTTGGTCTAGGCTCTAGCTTAAGGTCGCGGGTCCCGTTCCTCTTCTTTTAAAGCTCGCTCCAAAGGGTCCATTTCTTCTGCTAGGAGCCATTCCCACATCATATCTTCTTCTTCAGATGATGGTGATGATAGCAATGACTTGTTTGAGGACGTCAGTTCAAACGATGTTGGGCCTTTTTTTGTCGGGTCCGCCAGAGACGTTGAGAGAGAGATTTTCCTCCCCCTTTATTTGTCTGTACTAATTTCACAGTTCCTGCTACATTCTGATTCATTAGTTTTATGGGTCTACGTACCCCAGATTTACTGGTTATTGGGCCTGGGTGCCCCTGTCTCACATACATTTGACATACTTGGGCCTTTGTGCCATTTGCCTTTTCTGAATATACACTGTTTGCATGGTTTCCCTTTTATTCACTGCTATTGAAACTGTCTTTATCATACTGCATGATGGATTCTTTCCCATACTGCATGATGGATTCTTTCCAATCACAAACCAAACTGAGTGTTGACACATTATTTACAATTATAATAAAATAAGGGCCCCGGGGTACAAAAAATATAGAAATAGTGCCGAAAAGGTGTACCAGCCACCTTGTGATATGGCGGTCACTGACTTGTAAAGTGGCGACATGTACTGAACTTGGAGGTTTATACTTCTGACATGGTGTAGACATCCCAATTTGACCCTGCCTAATCTTAAGTTAATCCGATTATGAAAACAATTGGAATGGTGCCTTAGTACGATCCTCGAAAAATGATCTAAGCTCTGTATTTGAACTCAATCATCAAAACTTTCAAACTAATAAAATCTTTTTGAACCACCAACTCCAATGTGGCGATCGCCAAACCACCTTTTAGAAACTTTCACTTTTTGTGGCAACCACCATGTTCATTGTGGCGACCGCCAATAGAACCTCTTGAAAATCTTAGCTCAAAGTGGCGATCGCCACCTCCAACATGGCAATCGCCAACTTGCATTGTGGCAATCGCTAATATAAGCTCTTGAAACCTTTTCAAACATGGCACCGCCAACTCATAACCTGGCGACTGCCAACTTCAAATGGCTAGACGTGTCCCAAAACGTGTCAGCATTTCATTGGTTGAAGAATTCTATAAATACTGTACCTCGTCGTATGTTTTCGAGGGGGAATTTTAGAGAGAAGTATAGTGAGAGAAGATCTGTCAAGTCGCCGAGCAATCCGATCCCCGACGCCAAAACCTTGCTAAAATTTCGAGAGCCGAACATCTGACGCCCTAACATGGATCTCGAGGATTGGGCCTCTGGCACAATTTCCCAACTCGAGGATTCTTTAGCAATACAGGTACCTTGTTCGAATCCCCGATTCTTCTAACTCCATTCCCTCTCTTTTGGAATGACCGGGTTAAGTTCAATTTTGATTTGCATATTTCTTGTGTTGACATGATTAACCTTATTTACCGTTTAATTTACCTCATGTAATTTAATTACTTTAATTAATTTTAATTTACATATCCACACTAAGCACATTATCTTTTATTTTTATTTCATCAATTAGTGCTAACATAATTTGACGATACGACTAAACAATCTCGTCATTGTCATAATACGAGCACTTACATATATATGGTTGTAATTATCAATATTACACTTATTTAATGCTAATTTTTCTTTTAATGTTAATTTAGTATTTCCTTTGCTAGTATTTCATTACTTTAGTTTAATGCTAATATGTCTCTTCTTTTCTTTTTCGTGTAATGTAGCTTTATCTTTCTTTTAATGTTTCATTTCTTTTTCCTTCCTTCAATGCTAATGTTCCATTTTGTTTTTTGTTTACCTTTTAATGTTAGCTTAAAGTCCCGTCACTAGTATTAATTTAATATTTTTTTCTAGTTTTTATTTTTATTTTTATTTTTCTTTTCTTTTAATACTAAGTGTAATTGTCTTTCCTAGCATTTTATTCTCTTTTCTTTTAATTTTTATTATTAGCTTTATTTCCATATAATGTACCATTTTCTTTTTCTATAACTTTATTTTTCTTTTCATAGTATTTACTTTACTTTTTTTCTTTAAAAATGTAAAATGTGAATAGTTAGATTTCCTTTTATCAATAGCATTTTTCTAACCTCTTTTCATTTTAGTGCAAGTTTCCTTTGTACAGTTTCTTTCTTATAGGATTTTTATGCATCCTTTATTTTACCTTTCTTATTTCTTTTATTAAAAATTCATCATGATAATATTAACCTAATTTATTTTGGTAATATGTAGCAATTCATGTTTAGGTAATTTTAACAATTTCTAGCATGTTTTTGTTCTTTTATTCAAATCATGATAGTTTAGATTGTTTTAATAATATTGTGGGTTTGCTCCATGAATCATTTAGTTAGAAATTGCATGCCATAAGATTTAGGATTTTATTTTATTTATTTGTTTTATTTTATCGTTCTATATACATATGTTATGTATTTTTCATAATTGATTTTGGATATTCTCCTTTACCTCTATTTTTTTTTACTTGCATGCATTTGAGAAATCTTATTAAAGAACCAATGATAATTAGTAGAGGCCAACCTTATGGTTGTGAGAACGGGGTGTGTAATACCTTTCCTGATTCGTACCTTAGCTCCTGGGAGAACTGGGTTAATGTCCGCATGAAGCTGTAAAGTGTAGCAAGAGCGGCTCCTCCCCAGTCGTAAGTAGCAACCCGGTCAAGTCGAGCAAGTCCGCCCAAGTAATACAAATGTACGGTATTCTCCTTGTTCGAAAACAAGGAGGTACCGAACATATACATCAAGAAGCCTCAGGCGACCCACTCGAAGTGGCGGGGCTCGGTGCTGTCGAAGTGTCTGAATCTCTCGAAGAACCACATATATCTGACGCAGTCTCTGTCCATCAGGGCGGGTCCAGCTCTGATGAAGTATATCAATGCATCAGTAGAACCAGCAATGGTCGGGTCCAAAGGGATAGCGGCCTCTCCAACCCGAATGTCGGTAATTAGAGCAAAGTCTAGAGGCGTCAGGGAGCCTCGAAAGTGGTGAAATGAAGAGTGTTGGGGGTAACCCACCACCGTTCGGCCAAGGCAGTCAATCATACCCGATCATTGCTCGTCCAACCCAACAGGGGTATGAAGCGAGCAAAGTTAGAGGCATCAATATAAGCCCAGCTAGGAGTAGGGAGGGCATTATACCACTCCAACACCTCCCAGAAGGCTGAACATCCGAAACCTCGGACGTCGTGACCAGCCTATAAAGAGAAGACAAATAAAGGTACATAAAGAGCAGATCAAACATATGAAGCATGCAAACCCTGATAAATCAAGCAAATCATTCAAACCCTAGGCAACGGTCCTTTGGTTCTTTTCAAGCCATAGAAAACTATCTACCATAATCCTAGGTTCATGATTTTTGCACATCCTAGTAATCCTAAGTCTCAATCATTTTGTGTTAACCATTCTTTTCAAAAAAAATAAAAAAAAAAAAATCTTTGCGATTTACCCCTTTCACCCTATCCTTTTAAGATTAATCTTTGAAAATTTGCCCCAATTTTCTATTTAAAAAAAATCATCTTAGAATTTCTAGGATTTTCTAAATTTTTTTTTTAGGATTTTCATAAAATTTCCCTCAAAATTTTAGCATTTTCTTAAAAATTTTCTCAAAATTCTAGAACTTTCTAAAAATTTCTCTCAAAATTCTAGCATTTTTCTTAAAATTTTCCTCAAATTTCTAAGATTTTCTAAAAAATTTTTTTTTTAGGATTTTCTTAAATTTTTCCTCAAAATTTTAACATTTTCTTAAAATTTTCCTCAAAATTTTAGTATTTTCTTAAAATTTCTCTCAAATTTCTAGGATTCAAAAAAAAAATTAGGATTTTCTTAAAATTTTTCTCAAAATTTTAACAATTTCTAAAAAAATTTCTCAAAATTCTAAGATTTTCTAAAAAATTTTAGAATTTTCTTAAAATTTCCATCAAATTTCTACGATTTTCTAAAAAAAAATTTCAGGATTTTCTTAAAATTTTTCTCAAAATTTTAACATTTTCTTAAAAAATTTCAGAAAATTCTAGGATTTTCTAAAATTTTTTAGGATTTTGTTAAAATTTTCTCAAAATTCTTGCATTTTCTTAAAATTTTTCTCAAATTTCTAAGATTTTTTAAAAATCTCTTAAAATTTTCCTCAAAGTTCTAGAATTTTCTTAAAAATTTTTCTCAAAATTCTAGAATTTTCTAAAAATTTCCAGAATTTTCTTCAAATTTCTACAAATTTCTAAACATTTCTAAAAATCTTCCTCAATTTTCCTCAAATGTCTTCAATTGTCATTAATTTTCTCAAATTTTTTTTTCTTCAGATCATTAACTTTCTAGGACTTTTGAAAATTTTTCTTGATTTAAAACGCCCTTTTAATTTCTAGAGTTTGTGTAAAATTCGTCCCAAATTTTAGAATTTTTGACAAAATTTTCTCTATTTTCAGGATTCTTGATAAAAATTTCCCCTTTGATTTTCAAACCCCAAAAATAAAAACAAAAATTTCCCTCCTTAATTTTGTGTTTTTCCTTAAAATAACAACAAAAACTCAAGCCTTTTATTTTGTGTTCTTTACTACGATATTTGTCCTTTTATTTCATTAGTTATTCAAAAATTCTAAATGTCCCTACTATTTTAATCTTCATTACAAGAGTATCTAAATTAAGATCTCAAGACAAGTTGCACAAATAAATCATTTATCATCCATACCATCATCAAAATAAATCATTCATCATCATTCATCAAATCACATCATCATCACATAGGGAATCCTAGGCATGCATCTACGTTTGATATATCATGCTCTGGTAAATAAAGTAGTACGGATATGGTACATACCGAAGGTCTCCAGCGAGAAATATGGTGATCGAGCTCCCACAGAAGAACGTCGACCGCAATAGCATCGGCTGGAGGCTCGTAGCGCCTCATCCCTCGTGGGACCACGTGATGGGGTAGTGGAGCATACGTATGTGGGTCGAAGGGTGCCGGATGACCTCTCCAACATCAAGATCAAAGAAATTGGCTACCGCAGCCTCTGCAGCTGCTCGCGCATCCTCCTCAGCAATCCAGAGAGAGGCACGCTCTGCCTCGAATACTAGCGCATCCATTGCAATAGTGGGGTGTGTGGAAGTGACCCCACCAGCAGGAAGACTGGAATCTGTACCTCTGAGAGTCCTCGTGGAAGAGCTCCCAACAGTAGATGGGCCATGTCGCGCCCCCAAATCATCGTCCCCTTGGCCCTGGCCAGCCATAAAGAGGAACAGGATCACGAATAGAAGTGTGAACATCGTGCGGTAAGAGAAAGCAGAAAGTAAAAGGTGCGGAAGCGAAAGGAACAAGAAGAGAGTTTGAGAGAGTCTTGGAAGCACGAGAGAGCTAGAGAGAGAGTGAGGATATGAGAATGAGCTCTGCCCCGCGCGACCTGGGGGTTTTGTGCTCGCCTCAAGATGGCGACCGCCATGTTTAATGGAACCGATCGCTAGGATGGTGAAGCGACACATGGCGACCGCCAACTACAAAGGGTTTTTATCCAGCGACCGTCATGTCAGGGGGGTTCTATCTAGGCGGTCACCAGGTTGTCAAAGGGTCACGCCATGTCAGTATTTCATTATGGTGTTTTGGGTTTCTTAAGGGGGCCGTTTGCGCATTTTTTGTGCTTATATATGTTAGGTGTTTTTATTTTCTTTTTGTGCGCACCTTATTAGCAAAAATGATCCAAATTAAAAATAATAAAAATTTTAAAAAGGATAAAAAAATAAAATAATAATAACAACAACATAATAATAATAATACATAAATAATTTTTTCTTATGGTGAGTTACTTTTGTGTGCATTTTCAAAATAACTTTGTTAGCAAATAATAATTTCAAAACCTTGTGTGTTTTTCAAAGAATGATTTTCTTAAATTTTATTTCCGCTACTCTATCTTTTGCAAAGATTCTCTTCCAATAAATCTAATTTTAAGCCGTAACTTGGCTTTTAACTCCATAACTAATTTTGAACTTTTTTTATCATAACTTGACTTATTAATTCGTAGTTATCATTTCCGATAAATTCGATTTTAAGCCCTAACTTGTCTTTTAAATTATTTTTATCCCTCACCTCATCTCGAATTTTTATGTCTTAACTCGACCTGTTAATTTTATGTTTCCTCGTCGGTCCACCTCACGACAATAAACTAACTCGTTAGTCCTCCCCATGACCCTAAACTAACTCGTCGGTCCTACTCATGACCTTAAACTGACTCGCATTGTATTACACTATACTTGTTATGCATCATATTTCTAATCTTGCATCTTTGCATTTTGCCCCATGAACCACGTCCTAGTCTGATCCCTAGCAAAGGGGTGCGTAGGCAGCTCGACAAAAATTCGAGTACGATCAACATCATATGCATGCTTGTATGTTTATGGCCTAAGATTGATGGCTCGGTCAAATGGTTGTTGCTTCGGGATCTTTGATATAACTTTCTTCACACATTACTATGCAGGTTATATCAAAGAGGGGCAACTGTAGACACCCCAATTTGATCCCGCCTAATCTTAAGCGAATTCGATGATAAAAACAGGTAGAATAGTGCCTCAGTACGATCCTTGAAAAGTGATTCAAGCTCGATATTTGGACCCAGAACCTTCAAACTAATAAGGCGACCGCCATGTTCATTGTCGCGACCGCTATAGAACTTTGTGGAAATCCTAACAAAAAATGGCAACCGCCACCTCTTATTATGGCGACCGCCAACTCGCATCATGGCGACCGTCATAGAACTTTGTAGAACCTTTCAAAAACATGGCGACCGCCAACTTGCATTGTGGCGACCGCCAACTCTAAATGGCCTGATGTGCCCCTAAAACATGGCGGCATCTCATTGGCTGAAGAACTTTATAAATACCGTACCTCTGGTAAATTTTCAAGGACAAAAAATGAGTGAGAGGTTTTGAGAGTGAAGCTCCGCCGAGACGCCGAGCAATTCCGAACCCCGATGCTGAAGCCTTGCCGAAATGCCGAGTCCCAAACCTCCAATACTTACATTTGAAACCCTAACTTGGAATCACCATCCGAGGATTGAAACGCATTCCTCAATTTGAGGATTCCACGATTCAGGTACCTGGTTTGGATCTCCGGTCTTCCTAACTCCAACTTCTCTATTTTGGAGTAATCGGGTTAAAATTCAATATCAATTTGCATATTCCTTCCATTTATATAGTTAATCTTGTTTACTTTATGTAATTTAGTTGTTTTTTTTACTTCTTTAGTTATTAATTTCCTCACATTCACACTTAACACATTTGTTATTTTCTTTCTTTAATTAATTCATTAAAATTGTGCTAACATGATTTAACAATACGACTAAATAATGTCGTTATTGTTATAATATAAGTACTTACATAAAAATAGTTGTAATTGTCAATATTATATCAATTTAATTCTAATATTTTATTTCTTCACTTTTCTTTTCTTTTTATGTTAATTTAGTATTCTATCATTTGTTTTCTTTTATTTTTTTTTAATTAGTCAAATTTTATTTTACTAGTATTTCATTCTACTTTCTTTTCTTTTCTTGTAACATTAGTTTAATACCCCATTTTATTTTATTTTTAGCTTAACATTTCTTTTCTAGTTTTTTTTTCTTTTCTTTTCTTGTAATGTAGCTTTAATTTCTTTTATTCTTTTTTTTGTCCCCTTTTCTTTTCTTTAATACTAATGTTCCATTTTATTTTCTTCTCTTTCTAGCTTTTATTTTCTACAATTTTCTTTTCTTTTAATGTTAAGGTAGTTTTTTTTGCTAACATTTTATTTATTTATTTTTTTTCCCTTTTATCACTAAGTTTAAATTTCCTTATAACATTACATTTTCTTTTTGTTTTGATTAGTATTTCTTTTCTCTTAATGTTAGTATAAAGCACCATATTCTTTTTTTTCTGTAATTTTATTTTCTTTCAAGTTATTAAATCAAAAATCATACAAAGTTTTTTAAAGATGGACTTTATTTTCTTCTTTTACTTTCTTTATTTTCTTTTAATGTAAATAATTAGAATCTCATTTCTTAGTATAATATTTTCTAAAACTCTTTTCATAAATTTTTTTAATAAACTTTCTTTTAGGATTCTTTTTTTTTTTTGCATCTTTTATTTTGTATTTCTCATTTCTTTTACTAATTTATCATGTTAATATATGTTTTAGTTTCTTTACTTGAAAACATGTTTAATATAGTATAATTTTTCTTTTGTAGCGAATTCATGTTTAGGTAATTTTGACAACATCTAGTGTGTTTTACTCTTTTATTCAATTCTTGATAGTTTAGTTCATTTTTGATGAAATTATATGTCGGTATGCTCCATGTATCCTTTAGTTAGAAATTGCATATCGTAGCACTTAGGATTTTATCCATTTATTTATTTTGATTTGGAGTGTTACGTACATATGTTATGTATTTTTTATATTTGATTTTGAATGTTCTCTCATTGTTTTTATTTTCTTTATTTGCATACATTTGAAAAATCTTATAAAGAATCAATGATGATTAGTAGAGGCCAACCTTATGGTTGGGCGAACGAGGTGCTTAACACCCTCCCCGATTCGTAACTTAGCCTCCGAACCTCTTTATCTGGTTAAACGTTTTAAAGATCAATAGCTATCTTTGTTTTTCTTTGTTTTTCTCGAAAACTAAGTGGCGACTCCATTTTCATCAAAAAGAAATTTTTAAAATTTGGCTTTCAATGTCCCAAAAATATTTTTCAAATATTTTTGAATTCTCTTATTTTTGAAACGTTTTCCAAAATAACCCCCAAAATCCCAACGCCACATCTCCCTCCTCTGGAACCTGAACATAAGCACGACCTCGGCCACGACCCTGTCCTCGCACTCCCCACGTGGACATAATTCTGTATAAAGTAAATAACGAGATAAGCTTCCATACAACATGCTACTGCGTAACATAAAACGTAAGCAGGATAACACATAACCACTTAAGGTGACGCAACACATCTCACATACCAGGGAGAATTAACAAGACAGACGTGCCAATTTGGATAACCTATTCGGATTCTCCGCTAGAAAACACGTCGGCCAAACGCGCCTCTAACTGGGCTCCCAAATTTGTTAATCCAAACACTCGAAGGGAAACTAATCCATCCCAAGACCCAACCTCCATACTCATAGATACACCAACTATCATGCTTATCAAGCTATCAGCATGTCATAAAAATAGTTATACACATGCAAACAAGCATCAGTAATCTACCTTACCAGGTGATAAACTCTCTTCCCAGGGCTCTTAGGTATTCGAACCCAGAGCTCTGATACCAAGTTGTCACGCCCCAAAATCCAGGGTCACGTAAAAATCTACAAAAGCACCAGTTTTATGAAAATAGATTTTCATACATTCAAATTCACCTGTTGAAATTAAATAAAAATCCAATATGCATATCTCATAAATAATAAACATACAGTTCCAACATGCATACAGTATATCGCATTATGGCGTACAAAATCTACCTTCAGGAACATGCACACCAAAAAAGAAAACTACAAAAGTCTTTCGTCATCCGTCACCACGGGCACCACAAGATCTACTCAAGATCATTCTCCATATTATCACCTGAAAATAGTTTTGTGCCAAAAATTTCACCAGTGATTCGAAACCCAATAGAAACAGACAAAACTGTAAAGCAGGATATGCAATCATATAGTGGGAGCTAACTCGACAACAAGTAAAACCATGCATTATAACTAATGCAAACAATACTTAAAGAAAACTGTAATCAAACGTTATTTTTCATTCGGACCACACACACCGAGAAAAATAAAGCGATAAAACAGTATGCTCCACTCGGGCCACACAGTCGAGGAGAAAGATAAATGAATCCTACATACTGACTCCGTCACAAAGGGACAGATGTAGCAACTACAGACTCCTGTCTCTTTACCCAATTCCTACACATCGTAGGACCGGTTAGGTAAATACAAGTTCTATACGAAGCCACCATAATGTAAAAGCTTAGTTTACGAGCCTGAAACCCGATGGAACAAAGCACCCAACCACCTAGTTTACGGGGATTAACCTGAAGGACCAAGGTACCTACTCTGCTCACGTTTTTAGACTTTCATCGAGGGAAACTCGTGCCAAATACCCGCTATTTCGATACATCTAAAAAATCATTTTCAAACTAAAACGTTTTTCACATTTATACAAATATCCATCCATCGACATAAAGATCAAACAAACCTACAGATCCATCCATTAGCTTGGAGATCAAACAAACATGTAAAAATATGAGTTTTCAAAGCTATACGACATATGTATAAGAAGATCCAATCCATCTACCATGGAGATCAATGCATGAAAATGCATGATTTTCATCAAAATATTTTAAAAGTTGAGCCTCAACCCCACAGGTTAGTTCCAAACCTTCAAAAACATGATTTTCAAATATGCACCCATCAGCCCAGGTTCAGTCGACAGGACCCACCCTCTAGTTGACTGAAAAACACACTGGAATCCACACCAAAACGCCCAACAACGCTGTTCAGTCGACTGATCCCATGGGTTCAATCGACCGAACCCACAAACCATGATCCAGTCGACTGACCTCATGGGTTCAGTCAACCGAACAAGCTCAACAAATGTTTTTCACCTACGGTTTTGCCATTTTAAACCCAAGATGAAGCCTCGAAACTTCCATCTCACACCCATGAACTCACATACGCTCAAGCCTATTACCAAAGGCCTCAAAAGAAACATTCAACACCGTTTTCATCCAACCTAAACGATGAAAAAAGGTTTTTAAACCAAAAACCCATTTCCCCAAACATGAAACACTTTTTCATGAATAAAAGATGGTAAAGATGCATAAGATTACATACGACACCCTCTAACAACTTTAAAGTTTAGAATCTTACTTCGGCGAGTCAAGAACTCAATGCCTCGATCCGCGTGTAAAATCGAGCTTCGTTGGAATAAAATTTCGTCTGAATGGATGCGTAGAGCACGATACCTATAATAAGGATCGGCTGTTGATCCGTATAACACTATGCCCCGGGCCCCCGAGAAGTTAGAGAGAAGGCAGAGAAAAAACTAAAGAAAACTTAGAAGTTAAGTTTTGAAAATATCTTTTGAACATATCTAACTCCGGTTATTTGTAGGTTTTCAAAATATCTTTTTTTTAAAAATTTTTAAAATTTGCACCATAACTCCCCGTAGCCCCCGGGACTAACCACGTATGCTTAGATAAACTCGATCATACATCAAAACGCTTAAAAACATGTAGAAGCAAAAATTTTAACCTTGCGTCAAAAGCGTCGAATATGCATATAATCTAAAAAGGGACGATACAGGGTCTCACATAGGATATAGGATCGGAACTTATCAAGAGTAAAAACTACTACTAGTAATTCCTTCTCGGTAGTTATATAGTTCAATTGGGCATTAGTGAGGGTCTTAGTGGTGTAATAGGTGGTAGGGGAGAGCAAGAAATTGTGAATCCGACCAACCCGCCCAAGCCCAAATCGTGAGGGAGATTTTTGGTCGGGCTTCAATGTTATCTGAGTCGAAAGCGGGTGAAGGAGTTTAAAAGTAGTCGGGTCTCGGTCGAATCTCGGGTCTCATAATATGAAACTCGAGCAACCTGAATCAACCGAATATCATTAATTTTAAAAATCCAAACACCA
The DNA here is from genome assembly GCA_034768845.1 of Heliamphora exappendiculata. Taxonomy (NCBI): domain Eukaryota; kingdom Viridiplantae; phylum Streptophyta; class Magnoliopsida; order Ericales; family Sarraceniaceae; genus Heliamphora; species Heliamphora exappendiculata. The sequence continues at coordinate 13,060 of JAOTRH010179355.1, read as the reverse complement.
GCCATCCTTTGTTATTCCTCCTTATTTCCCATTTTTCCTCCTAGTCTCCCATGATTCTACTTCCACCGACTGATTTCTCTGCCCTAGGCAAAGGCGACTGATTTCTCTACCTCTCCTCTCTCTGCCTTTTGCCCTTCCAAATCCCAAACCTTAATCCCATTTTTCCTCTCAGCTCCCACAATCCCATGGTTCCATGATCCATTAACATCATCGCATCGAGCCATCAACGATAATAGAGTAGAGTAACAGCTCTCCGCCTCTCTCTCTCTCTCTCTCTCTCTCTCTCTCTCTCTTGGTAAGTAGGTATTTTCTCAAATTTTTCATCTTGCGATTTTGTTTGGTTTTTTTAGTTTTTCCATCTTGTGATTTTATTTGGTTTATTTGCTCGGTGGCAGTGGGAAAGAAAAGATGTGAAGAACTTTTATTCAAAACAATCAGAATCGAGACGCCATAGCCATTGGCAACTTTTAAGGTAAGATATTTACTGCAGCAAAATATTGCAGCAAACAGCAACGTCAACTCCAGACCCGACCAAAATCGCCCGTCAACGTGAAACCGCGCTTCGAACAATTTTGGATGGATGGCCGATCGGCAACAGTTTAGAATATTCTTCAACAGACTATAGCGGTTTGAATGCTAGGTTCAGTGAAAACCCGAACCGAACCGACCCGTGCTCTCCCCTAGTAAACGGCATACGGGATTTTGTTGACTCAGTGTTCAAAAACAGCCTCCATGGCATAATCAGATGCATTAGACATTATTTTGAAAGGCAAAGACCAATTCGGTGACTACATCTTGGGTGTCATCGATAGGGCATCTTTGAGTTGCTCAAAAGCTCAAAAGCAAGATTCATCAAAGACGAATGGTGTGTCCTTGGAAAGGAGGCACAAAACGATTTGGAGATTTTGAAAGTATTTAATGAACCGGCGGTAAAAATTGACATACCTTAGGAATGAGCAAATTTGGCGGACGAATGTAAGGGTGAAAGTTTAGAGATGTGGTCAACTTTAACTTTGTCAACTTCTATCCTCTTTTTTGATAATATGTGGCCTAGGACTATCGCTTGCTGAACCATATAATGGCTCTTCTCCTAACTAAGCACAAGATTGGTCTCTATGTATCGTTTCAGAACCTTAGTCAAGCTTTGGAGACAATCTTTGAAAGAGGATCCAAAGATGGAGAAGTCATCCATGAAGAATTCTAAGAATTTCTCGACCATGCCAGAGAAGATAGCCATCATACACTGATGAAAAGTCATCGGTGCATTACATAGGCCAAAAGGAATACGCTTGTAGGCGAAGGTGCTAAATAAACAAGTGAATATGGTCTTCTCTTAATCCTCAGGATATCGGGTACTTGATTATACATGGAGTAGCCATCTAGGATACAAAAGAAACTCTGTCCCGCTAAGCGTTCTAGGATTTGATTAATGAACGGCAATGGAAAATGGTCCTTTCTAGTCATGGCATTCAATTTTCTATAGTCAATAAACACTCACCAACCAGTGGTGGTGCGTGTGGGTATCAACTCTCTTTTGTCATTTTAGACGACGGTGAGCCTGAATTTTTTAGGAACAATTTGGGTTAGGCTTACCCACTTACTGTTAGAAATTGAGTAAATGATATCTGCATCTAACAGTTTCACTACTTCTTTCAACACAACATCCTTCATATTTAGGTTGATTATTCCCTGCATTTCTCGAATCGTTTAGCATCGTCCTCACAGTGAATGTGGTGCATGTGCATAGAGTGATTGATTCCTTTTAGGTCGGCTACAGATGTAACACCCAACAACTAAATAAATATAGAAACAAATAATAATTAAATTTTAAAGCAACTCGAAATAAAATTCCAAACAAAATCTTAGAATTAATTTTAAAACTAAAACTAAAAAATTTATACCTATTAAAATATCAAAAATCAAACTTTTCAAATAAAACTAAATCAAGTATTTCAAAAAATTTTGCAACATTCTAGCTATACGATAAATTATAAAAATATATTAAAAATTTATGCCAATTTTTTAAGATTTTTTCGAAATAAAAATTTTACATTGAAACATTTACACAGTATAAAATAAATAAAAATGGGCACTAATCAAGAATGAAGCATGCAAACAGCCACGTTTAGGCCACCTGTCTCCCCCATTCACACCTATAAATAAGATCTAATTTGAACACACAACTAACTAAAAAAAATAACAATACTACAAACCTATAAAACATTTTCAAAAACTCACCCATAATTACCGAAGAAAAAAATCTAAGTGTTAGCCAGGTAAGAATCTTAGAGGAAGAAGAGAAAATGTTTTAAAGAAGAAGAAAAAGCCTCTAAGGAGGCCTACTATAGCAAACCAAAGGGAGGAGTCCCTCCCTCCCACGACGTGCACGGCGCCACCCCTGTAAGCCTCTCACCCCTGCGCCTCCCACACACCACAACCACCACCACTATCAAGCCATCGCTACCGCACCACCAACTGCACCACCGGCGACCCTCCTCCGACCATCACACCGGTCCTCTCTCTCTCTCTCTCTCTCTCTCATTTCTTCCTCCTCAACAAAACTTCTATCCTCTCACGGGTTCTCTCCATCTCCTCTATCCACCACCTAATGCCACCCTAATCCACCACTTAGCACCACCTCCAGCCACCGTTACACCACCAGAACCACCACCGAACCCACCACCATGAACGCCGCCACCACCTCTCCTTCCCTCCCTCTCGGTTTTACTTTCTCTCTCCTCCAACCCTACTACCGGCCACTAACACCACCACTAACCATCTCCGCGGTTCTCCCACAAACCACCACGGCCACCCCTACACCACCATCAACAAAAGTATCTTCTCCAAAAAAATTCGGAGAACAATTTCTTCGAGCCACCTTCAGCCACCCGCAGCCGCATCCATGGGCCTCAAAGCTTGCCACTGTCTGTTGAGCTAGAACCACCTCGCGACCACCTTCGGTAGCCACAAATAGCCGTCAAAATTGACGCCCAAATTGCCGGAACAAAAACGCTGAAGTTTAATGGAAGAACCGAGCCAAACCGCCACAAACGCACGACTGTTGCACTATTTGTGAAATGCATGCTTCATGCAAGATTTTTATCCTTGAGTGATTGGTTGCTTTGTTTTTCCTGTGAGGCTTTTAATTATTCTAGAACGAAATATTTTATAGAAATCAAATTTAAAATAGAAATTTAAGATAAATTCTCATTAGGAAAATAAAGTCCCCTATTGCTTTAGAATTTTACACTCAATTATAATTATAAAAAATAATATAATATTTTATTAGATTACAAAATACGGAATCACAAGAAACATATAAAAATAAAAGATTAGGAAAGCTAATTTATTATATGTACACTAATTTTTTTATAAATATTATAGTTATGTTTTGAAAAGGATTAAAGTCACATATTGTTTTACTGGCAAATAATACAATATTTTAGTATTTGAATTATAAGAAATGAAATGACTTTCGAAAATATAAGGTTTATGTATATATACACTAATTTTAGATAATTATAAAATAATAAATATTTTAAGGATAACAAATAATAAAAATCACTTATTGTTTTAAATTATTAAATATTATAGGAAGTATTGAAAAAAAATAATACTATATTATGGAAAAATATACAAAAAATAGTATAAAGGTAGAACAACCTTTAAAAATGTAAAATTATAACTAAATTACTAATTATTTGTGTATTTTATCTAGATTTGGGAATTCCTAGACAAGATATGATTGGCTAAGTTTTGGTTAACCGGTGAATCTCATATATTTTCGTTACTTAAATTTTTCTACTTTTGTCTAAATGAAAGTTCTATGACTTCGCATAAAATAATAATTTCTATATAACGTTTGTGTCGTGGATACATATGTGAAAAATGTGGTTATCTATGTTTTAAAAAGATATGAATATCATGTGTAATATATGATAGTTTGATGTGGTGTGATAAGTATGGACATTTTAAAAATTTTATATACGATGATAACTTGAATGGTGTTAGCCTGGTCATTTGGGTGTTGAGTAGTGTGGCGAAAAATAATGGGATCACCGCCAGATGATTGTTGGTTACGATATCATAACAAAAATAGTTGTAAGGTCGCTTCCTACATAGTTCTAGCATAGCCATGAGCTTTTTATCATATGTAGTGCATAATGCATGTAACATGTTTATAAAAATTGTTAGGGCTTAATGCATGTAACATGTTCATAAAAAACTACTATGGCTTAATGCATGTAACTTGTTTATGAAAAGTGATGTTATTACTTTTGACAAAATAGCCTGATGAGATGTTTTTGTACTATAAAATTGATATTCCATGACAAATCTATAACCTCAATATATATGTAATCATACAAGTTTTGTGCTTATGAAGTTGATGTTGTATTATTTTATGATAAAATAAACCTTGGACAGCTCAAATGAAGGAAACTATAGTTGTCTATCAAAGCATGTGTACATAGCTATGCTTAAAATATAATTGTTTTGTACGCAGTTTCTTGTCTGTAAAGTTAATGTATCTCATGGCACAAGTTTTGACTCTTGATATGTTTATAAATATACGCTTTTGCAAAAACATTTCTAAATAATGTTCTTTTGAAAATCTCTAAACTAATTGAAGTAGGCCTCGAGTGAGCTTTGACTCACTGGTCGATCACCAATACCATTATAAAAATGGGTCGTGACAACAAACCACCCTATGGTTCCTCTATGGTCTTTTAAAACTTCAACGAGTTGACTTTGCTAGTCGAAAGTCAAGTCAGGGGCTATGATGGCAGATGGAGTGCAATTGAGCCCTAAGAAAACGTACTTGAATGAGGCTTGGAGTGGGCTTCAGCTCAAGTTCTAGTGGTGAATTTAGCGAGGGCAAAGCATGCATCGATGAGAGGGACAGTAGGGAATCAAATTGAAATTTTCACAGTGGAGCGTCTAGATAGTAGGTGGACTCAAGCATGGAATTGACATCTTCGATAGATTTCTCGACATCAAATGTGTCGTCTTCGAAATGGGCCAAGTAGGCCTCTAGTGGGTCATCACTTAGGATGAAGGGAAGCGTTGTTTTGGTGGCCTATTTCTATAACATCAACTGCAAAGAAGTCAGAGTGTTGTGATGGCTGATGTGCAACATGGAAGATATTTAAGTGCAGCTTCATTTTTTCAAAAGAAATATCCATCACCCCGGTTTGACAATTAATACAGGCGTTGGTCGTGGCCAAGAAAGGTCGGCCAAGGATAACATTTGCTTGTCGCTTTAGGTTTAGTTCGGGCTCGGTGTCTAGCACGATGAAGTCGATATGAAAGAAAAATGTATCTACTTTAATGAGTATGTCCTCGATGACTCCTTGTGAGACTTTAACAGACCAGCCGACTAACTAAAGAGTGATCGATGAAGGTCAAAGTTCACCTAAACCAAATTGTTTGTACACCAAGTATAAAAGGAGGTTGACACTTGCTCCTATGTCAAAAAAGGCACGGTCAATCGAGTGATCGCCAATAATGCATGATATGATCAGAGTCCCTAGGTCTTTAACCTTGGGGATGGTCGTGTCTTATGACAACACTAACTTGCTCGGTGAGAAGAACTTTATTTGGAACATTGGTTTTCAACTTACACTTTTGGGTGTAGAGGTCTTTTAAGAACTTAACGTTAGAGGGAACCTGCTTAATGGTGTCTAGGAGAGGCAGGTTGCTCTTAACTTGCTTGAAAATCTCAAGCATGTCATCTATGGAGGTTTTGTTTTTACTAAATGGTGGCGTCCTATCGAGGCATGTCAGGGATGAAGCTCGAAGTCCGGTTGAAGGTGTAGGCAGAGTCGTTAGTGACTCTCGAGAAGGAGTAGGGAGAAGAACTGGTGGTGTGTCAGCATATGCTAATGGTGTAGGGGATGAGTGAGGAGGGTCGATCTTAGAACCATGATACGATTCTGGTCTTGAGAGACTGTGGGCGCTACAATCTTCTCTGAACGAGTTTTGAGCTCCTATCCGTTTCAAACGGTCATCACTACCTGTTTCTGTTCATGGTACACACTACTACTAGTCGGCTAACTTTCTCGTATCCAAGTCTTGTAAAAACTTTATTCTCAAAAGTCGAGTTTTGAAGAGGGGTCAAAGGTGATGGTTGTGGAATAGAGGGTGCATAGGCCGGATGATTATAAGTGTTGGGGTTCGTGGGCCTAGGAGGTGGAACTGGCATATTACCTTGATTGGGTTACTGCGGCGATGAGAAAGTAGAGTGGTTTCTCCATCCAGGGTTGTAGGTGTTAGAGAACGGATCATTAGCCGATCAGGAGAAACTTTATGCCGCGTTGGCTTATTCTTGCACAAACTCGGGGTATTGCGTAGTGATTGGGTAGTCAGAGAAATGTGAGCCGGGCAGGTGCACAATGCACGTGGACCTTGAATGGTCGGCGGTGGGGCAGAAAGTGTTATATTTTGACCATTTGATAGAAGCTGACTCAAAGTTTGTGTTGACGTGGCCACTAGACCGTGAGGTTGTGTAACCTTGTACACGCCTCTGGATTTCAAGGTAGAAGAGGCATCAATAAATTGACTGTGTTAAGGTGTCAACCCGTCGTAGAAACATTGGACTAATTGCCACTTCGGTACTTGGTGATGAGGACAAGTTCTAATGGGATCCTTAAGGCGTTCCCAAGTTTCGTGGAAGGTTTCGCCATCGAGTTAGTAAAACTCATAATGGCGCGTCGAATCTGGTTGGTCTTGCCTATTGGGAAATATTTTTTGAGAAATTCCTATTGTAATTTGGCCCATGTAGTGATTGTGTTCGCTTCTAAAGAATTAAGCTAATGTTTAGCTCTGTCTTCTAGGGAGAAAGGGAACAGTTTCATCTTGAGGGCTTTATCTGAAAAGTTACTGATTTTAACAGTTGAGCATATCTCTAGAAATTCGTCAATGCATTTATATAGGTCCTCATTACTAAATCCAAAGAAAGTTGGTAACATTTGTATTATGTTGGACTTGAATTCATAGTGAGATGCCCCAACCAAAAGAGGTTGGATGCAGGACGGTGACACATACACTGACAAAATGTAATACTCGATTAGTGACTTCATCTGTTGCTCTTCCTGATTGGCTTTTGCCATTGGAGGGTTTATGAAAGTCCAAGAAGGGGTTAGGTGTGGGGAAGAATGCAAGGCAGCTCCGATGTGCCTAAAGATTCGTTCGATTTGAGGATAGAACGATGCTAGCTGTGTGTGCAACGATAGGCAACCAAGCATGTTAAAATAGAAATTGGGGATGGGCTACAGGCCCCTTAACTCTAGTTTTCTTTGATTTAAACAAAACAATTCACAAATTAAAGCTTACAGTACTTTGGATAGCGGTGAACTGTTTTTCTATGTTTTTGAGTGCTAAAATTTTGTTTGTCTTGTCTTACTTTTGAAAACCTGAAATAGGATTAGCGTAGTCTTACCATAGTATATTAAAACAAGGAAGAAATGCCAAATAAAAATTCTAATTATATAGATCGTAACCGTGCTATTCAAGTCCCCGGCAACAATGCCAAAAATTGGTTCGTTCTCGTATTGTATCAAAATATAAATTTAAAATCCTAAAATTAAGTACTAACATTTAGGATAGTAGTTAACTATGGATATCATTCCTCAATGATTAAAAAGATAAAATTATAATTAATAATTAAAACTTTTGATTTGCTTATTTCTTTGAAAAGGGTTTGTTTTGATTTATTCTAAAAATTTTGAAATTAAATAACTAGAAATAAAAGGTTTAATTTAGATAAAAAAGATAGATTCTTAAGGTTTGAATCCACCACAGCTAATATTTTGATTTTACTTTTATTCTAATTTTCTCAATTGATTTAATTCAATCCGATCATAACTACAGGTCTAATTCGGATTATCAAGAAGACGCGTTCTTAATCTAACTTGGTGTAAAGACCCATTTTTAGCTCACCTAGTTAAAAACAAAATAATAGATTAAATTAAAGACTCAAGTCAAATTTCATATAAAAACACAAATCGAAAAATGAAATACTAAAATCGAGCTTCTCAAGAAAACCTAATTAAGTCGTGTAGGACCTAATTAAGCTGTTTAGGTTCTTTCAAGTCCAATATAATTTAAACCAATGAAAATAAGTAATCATAAGTTTAAACCCAAGATTAAATTTAAAAGAAAAAGTTTAAGTTCAATGTTAATTTAAAAGCTCAAAGTTAGCTTAAAATCACTAATTTCAAAGATTAAGCTTAAATATTAATTTCAAGGATTAAGCTTAATAAAATCACTTTAAATTTTTTTGTCAAAATTGCAAATAAAACAAAATAATAATAAAAATAAATATCTTTAAGGATAATTGAAAAAAGAAAAAGAAGAGAAAAGTCCAAAATAGTGGCAGGCCAAAACCATTGGAAATTAAACCTTGTTTGCTTATGAAAGCCTATTCCCAAGGTTAGGTTTCCTTTTTGTCTTATGTGCCGAGGGGCTTTCACCAAGCCAAGCATCTCTCTATAAATAGATCAGCTTTCATTTCGCTTCCTTGATCGGAGTACTTGAATCTTTACTAATAGACAATGATATTGGTCATTTAAGAATTAACGCATAACACATTGAGAGAGAGAGAGAGAGTGTGCTATTGGTACGTAAATAGCACATTGTGTTCTACAAATAATTAATCATTCATGGGAGTGTCTGAAATTTGGAAAATTATTAGATATTCCTGGAGTGCCATGGCATGAAAACAAAAGAAAAAATAAGAAGCAAAGAAAGGAGGAAAGGAAAAGTTTGAGCAACAAGTTCAATAAAGCCAAATTTATGCCTTTTGTACCAAGATCAAGAAGAAGTAAGAAATTTCTATAACCTTTCTTTTCCTAAATCAATAATACTCTTTCATCTCTTAATTTTAAATGGATCCTAAACAAGAATACAAAAAGAAATGGTACTAAATAAACTGAAATGAGCATAAGTAGCTAGTTATGCTAAAAGATTGATATTTGTGTTGTAATTTTAGAAAAAAAAAAGTGTTAATTAAATTGATTTTAATTGTTAAAATGAATCTTTGGAATTTATTATTCATTTAAAAAGTATGGTTCATGCTAAATAAATTAGTCATTTCCATGAAAATATGATAAAAGGGTAGTTAAGCCCATAACATGTTCAGCCCCAGATTTTTTAAGCATGGAGGTCGAACTTTAAAGAATTTTAATTAATTCTAAAAAACTCACATTGCAATGATTTTTGATTCTAGAGTTATATATGGATGTTATATTTATAATAAAATTTATTTGAAGCAATTTGGCCAGGAAAATTAAGAGAAATCAATTTTTTTTCCAGAATCGTGTGTTTTTTGTCATAATCTGTTGCAGAAGTTAAAACCCTATTTTAAGTACTTCAAATCAAAATGGTTTCTTCATGGAAAATGTTTCTAACATGTTATTTTTGTTTCTTGAAAAAATTTAGAAAATGTAAAGATTAATTGATAGGTCAAAATGAAAATTTAAAGTGGAGGTACTGAATCTTCCCTTTAGGATAGATTTGACGTAGTTTCTTACGGAGGGAAAAACTATTATTTTTATTGAGATATAGTGAAAATGTCCTTGAAAAAGTTATAGGACTCTTTGACTAGTTACTGTCCAAATTTCATGAATTTTGAAACTTATTTGCTATGTCAAAGTGAAAATCTTTTAACTATTGTTAAATCTAAAAATAGAGAAAAAAATATGCTTATCACCCAAGTGCTTGTCACTTGTGTGTGCTTGTCACCTATGTGCTTGTCACCTATATGCTTGTCTTAATTTAATTTATAGACTATAAGTTGCATGATCCAATCAAATGGAAGTATGTATTGTTGTTCTATTCTAAGAATGCCTCATGTAAATTGTTATAATTCACTTCATGTCAGTTATTGTGGGCATGTCAAGTGCATTGGTACACGCATTGGTTGATTACATGAGTCGTAGTATTCCCGAGTTATGGTTGGAATTATACACCTTTAACCATGTTATGTTATAAGTAGTGCCACATCTTGAGTTGAACGCCGTTGAATACTGCCATGGTTGGAAGGGTTGGCGAATGAGAACATAGTGTATAAGAGAGTAATGGGGCCATACTACGATGAATATGGGAGGGGTGTCTCCTTTTGAATTCCTGGCAATCATGTTATCTTAGACTTTAGTTTGACGCTTGTGAAGGCATCACTAACTCTTTAGATAAACAGTCGGAGGATGGCCTGACTAGCTGGCCTAACCCCACGCCTAGTGGCGGAGCTAGGAATTTAATTAGAAGAGATCACAAAAATATAAATATTCATGATCAACAAAAAATTAAGATATGCATTCTTATAATTTCTTTTTGTTACAATTTACGGCAATAGGTTTTCATCTTTTGAAAAATTTTTATAGCAGTATCATTGCTAACTCTATCAAAAATATCTCTCTCTATGTAAACTACCAAATTATCGTTCATCCACTGATCACCCATTCGGTTCCGCAATCGATTCTTCACAATATTCATAGCAGAAAATACCCTTTCGACCGTAGCAATTGCAACTGGCAAGATCAATGCCAAAGTAATTAGCAAGTAAACTAATGGATATACTTTGTCTCTTCCAGTCTTCACCATTTGTTTAGCGAGATGAGTAATTCCATTCAACCTTGAGAAATCATCATTTGATCGCATATCAAAAATATATGTATCAAGCTGATCATGAAGTACCATAAGCTCAACTGGAGAAAAGTCATTCGGATAATATTTAGCAAGACAAATCAACATCTTCTTATCAAAATCAAAAAATGAGTTCGATGGATTTAGACATGCCACACAAAGAAACAACTCATTGTTCGCCTTTGTAGAATGAGCATTTAATTCTTGAAGTTACATATCGATGACAACGTAGAATAACTCGACGCGAAAATGATGTAAATTTATCATTTGTTGAGCTTTGCATCTTTTTGGCCTTGAGCTACAAAATCATCATCCATATTAAGAACATCAATTCCATTATTTTCACAAAAAGAAGAAACATTATCAAATAAAGATGTCCATCTACTTTCTCTCATCATTTGGAGCCGTTTCTTAGAAATTTTAACCAAATTCATAGCATTCACAATATCTTAATCTTTCCTTTATAATGCTTGTGATAATTCAGATGCGATAGCCAATACTTGCCTCATCAAATGAAGATTGAATATAAAACCAAAAAATAGCATTGACTTCAATAATATATTTGCTTCTGCTCGTTGTTCTGAATTGGAATCATCCTCTGTAATAATTTTTAGCACATCAATCACTGCCGAAAATATATTCATCAAGCTAAGCAAGGTATTATAATATGAACCCCATCGTGTATCAACAGAACATTTGAGACTTGTTTCCTGATTTAAGCCTTGTCTAGCTGAAAGCTCTCCTACATTACGTGTTGCAACAACTTTTTCAACTTGTTTCTCACTAAGAATATCTCGACGTTTACATGATGCTCTAACAACATTCACCACACTACTAACAAGATGAAATAGCAGCGCAATTTGATCATGATTTTTTGCCACGACCATAAGAGCCAATTGCAGTTGATGTGCAAAGCAATGAACATAATATGCATAAGGATTCTTCTTTAGTATCAGTGTTTTAAAACCATTTAACTCATCTTGCATATTACTTTTCCCATCATAGCCTTGTCCCCTCAATCTTGAAATACTTAGTCCAAGCCTACAAAATATTGTCTCCACAACTTTCTTGAGTAATGGAGCATTGGTATTAGCAACATGCACAATACCTTGGAAGTGTTCAATAACATTGCCTTCTTTGTTAACAAATTGAATTGCAACAACCATTTGCTCTCTTATTGATATATCACGGGTTTCATCAATTAAAACTGAAAAGAATGCATCACCAAGATCTTCAACAATCATTTTGATGATTTCAAATGCAGCTACACTAACAATATCTTTCTGAATACTAGGAGCTGTCAATTTCAAATTGTGCAGAGCATTAGTTAGTGCAACTACATTAACTTCTTCATTGTGATCGACAAGAAATTTCAGAAGTTCAAGAAAATTTCCTTAATTAGTTGAAGTTTCAAATTCATCGTGACCATGAAATGCAAGCCCTTGTCTCAGGAGAAACCTAACACAATCAATAGATGCATTCAAGAGAATTCGATAATCAAGTCGAGGTTGGTTTAACTGATTATCGTAAGCTGTTCGAATATGTTGCTTTTGATTTAACAGATCTTGACAATTAGCTGAATCTTGATTGTGCGCACTATTAAGACATCCCACATGAACTTGAAAATTTTCCTTTTCTTCTAATTACAAAATCCCTCACCAACAAAAGAATCACCACTTGATTGGTCTCCAATTTCTGGCTTGAAAAGATAGCAATACAAGAAAAATGCAGCATCTTTTGCTATACTATACTCCCGCCATAGAGCAAATTCACTAAATCAAGCCTAATTAAATCGTCGTAATTTTTGTCCACGTGGCTTTTGTGAAAATTCATGATTACGAGATTGACAAGAACCCTTCCACAGATATGCTATACGTATTTGGATTCTGTCATTAGGATTAAAATCACTAATCCGTGGTCGTAATCCTGATCTGCAAAAAGATCTACTAAGTTGATTTTCACGCGACTTTGCTTTTACAATTAGGAATTATTATGTCTTTTTTCATAACTTTCTATTTCTAATTGTAATTTTCTTTAAAGCATTTCTCCATAACTGTTTAGAAAAATGAAAAATAAAATAAAAAAATCAACCTAAACTCAACCCAAACTAAGAAATCGATAATATATTAATATTCATCAATCAGTAATCTCAAATAAATAATTTAACTCAAATTCCAAATAAATAACTTATCTCCATTCCCAAATCTCAAATCACAAATCTCAATTCTCAAATATCACAATTCACAAATCAATATTGTATTTGTATAAAAGATTTCACAATCCAAAATTCTATCTCCAATTAAAAACTTCTCCAATTAAGCCCATATTGAAGCAACAACTCTGTTCTCTCTCTCTCTCTCTCTCTCTCTCTCTCTCTCTCTCTCTCTCTCTCTCTCTCTCTCTCTCTCTCTCTCTCTCT
>JAOTRH010179344.1:0-12062 GCA_034768845.1 Heliamphora exappendiculata | reverse complement strand
CAAGTTCTATTCATGTTGTTTCTGTTATTTTATTTTCCTGTAATTTCATATTATTGTAATTGTTGAAAGTTAATAAATATGTATTTTTTGGATCACCGAGCATGTATATATTTACGGCGTTGGATTATCTTCCAACAATTTCCACTCCAGAGAGCCATCGCTTGTCTATATTGGCAAATGTGGCTGATTGGATCTGTTTTTTCATCATACATCTCGAACTTTGGTGGAGAGAACTTACGCAGTGGATTTGCATTTTCAATGACTTCGACCAATGGCAACACTGAGATATGCTCAAGTGCCTTTCTCACCATATCCTGTGCTGTTTGGTCAACGCCACGCTGCATTCTAGAATCCATTCTTTTTTCAACCACGATTGAAGGTCTTGGTTGTAGTCTAGTTCGTCCCGAACTACCCTTTGGGAGTTTGGCAAAGTATACTCAACCCTAATGGTATCTGTTCGCCTAGAGCTTCTTAGGCTCTCTTTGGGTGCCTTGAGCCTTCGCCTTTAAGGATTACTTAAGTTGTAAGATTCTGGACTTTGTTCGGTTTCTTTTAGTTTAGGGATCTCTCTTCACCTTACGTACGGATCCTTTTGGATTTCTTGCATTTGGATCCTTTGCCTTAGTTCCTCAATTTTTCTGTCACGCTGTTTCATTCTCTCTTCAAGATTATTAATGATCCTGTCTCACCTTGCCAGCCTCTTCTCTAATCTCCCTCTTTCTCTCAAAGATGAAAGAGAGGGTCGTTCTCTTCTAGAGCTTGTGGTAGAATAACGTAATTACCTCTCATTGTGTGAGACGTCGTTCCTACGCCTTCGAATCTCTAAAGGGACCCTAGGGGCCCTTGGTCATTTTGGAATAACTGGTATTGATATTTGAGTGACTCCTTCTTGCCCTCCTGCGTGGCTTCTGGTGAATCCAGTAGGAGTCTGGCTCATGGTTTTATTGGTTCAAAATCATCGTTCCTATAGACGACGCCAAATTATGCGCGTTGTAAATTAGGTGGCACAACCAGAACCAATCGAATTGGCTCAAATGTGATGATCTTGAATAGAATCATGAACTGAACTCCTTGTTATCGAATTCACTAGATGTTACTCGTGGTGTTATCAAACTCCTGTAAAACGAAGAACATCGTTAATGCTTTTTGGCCTAATTTGACCGGGAAGCACTCCGACGTTTATATTATATTTCTCTATGAGAGGTTTCTAATCAAGAACTTAGGCTACAATTGGGTACTTGGGGGTATGGAGTGCCTTACCTTATATAGGGGTTGAAAACTTGGAAGGTTGAGTCATTTTGAAACTCTGCCTCTTATCCTTAATCTTTGGCTTGCTAGAGATTTTGCCTTATCTTTTAGCAATCTTAATTGCTTTAGGAAACTCTTATTCTATTTTTCAAACTTTCGTAACGGGAATAGAGTCTTTCGGGGTTATCACTTAGCCACAAACTGACTTGGGCTTAAGTATTGTGGACTGCCCCTCTCCGGGGTAAACCTTATCCTTTCTTGGCTTGACCAACGCATTTGATTCGAACCAAAATGTGATCCGAATATTTCTTGATCTAGATTGGGCCTCAGGCTCGATAATAATTCCACCCTTAGTTCAAAATTTCTGCAATTATACATAACTCTAATTTATCACGATTTTTTTACAATTTTGATAAAAGAGAAGTATATGAGAGTAGTGGTAAACAAAAGTAATATACATTATATACATATACTAATTATTTGATTGGAGACCATGCTAATATTTTTCTCTTTTTTTTTTCATTCTGGCAATAGTTATAAAAGTGCATTAATTCAATTAATCAAGAAGCTATAAATTACATAGAGGGACACAATGGTCATTATCTCTACATTAAAAGTGTAATTGACTAATGGATAAGTCTACATTTTTAGAGAACAATAAACTTAATATATGATTGGTTATTGTTAATTTATGTTGTGTTGATTACTATTGTGTTGAATTTTATAGTTGTCTTTACTAATTTATTATACTTGCAGGAAAAAAGGATACATAAAAATATATGATATAATTAGAATTACATCAAATTACTTATAATCAAATTTAAAACACAACCCATGTATAGCACAAGTATAATATTAGTATATATGTATTAACCAAAAAGGGGTTTTAATTTTTAGCATTTTGGGACTGAACCACCATTCTATTTTTTTAGAATTTTGATTCAAAAATATTTTACAATTATTTGATTTTTAAATACACTGGCTAAAAATTAAAGTAAATCTTGTTATTCAAATTTGAAAAAGAGAATTGGGAAAGGAATCTTTCTTTAAAAAAAGATTAATACATACCAAAAAGAGTCATCAAATCTTGAAATTCAAAATTTAAAGGAAAATTTCCTAAAAGAAAATTTCTTAAATGGGGGTGTTTGTAAGAGTGGATGTGAAAGTTCCAAAACCTGAATCTAATTTTTTTTTTTTTTAAATTCTACCCTTAAAAATATTTAAATATTACTTTATTGATTACTCCAAATTGGATTTAGTTACCTTTTATATATAATTTATCACACTAAATTTTGTTAGCTAATCAATCCTAGAATTAGAGGGATATTAAAGTGGGTACCTCTTTTTTTTTCTTCTCTCTCTTATATGTATAATGTTTATCATGGAGATTTACTCTATCTCAACATGTATGGACGCACATTTATAACGATTTGTATTGTTTTAAAATTATGTATAAAAACTCCACACATACACATTTTGTATGCATCAGTCTATATACGTACCTTCCCCATTTCTCCGTAGGTAAACACACTTATTGCATTGAATATGAGCATGTACACCTAATTTGTTTCTTTTGTGTTAGGATAGGGCATCAAAAGGAGCTGTGCAGCTTCAGCGTGAAGCCGCTGGAGATAAACCAAATGCAAAGATCACACCGGAGAAAAAGAAGGCTGGTCTCATTGAAGCAGACTTTGGCCCATGGATGGTGGTAGCCCAAAAACAAAAAAAGAGAAAGCCCATGGGTTTGATTAAGAACTCTAAATACCAACCAGCCTCTTCTCGAAATCACTATCCTAAAGCCCAACCCCCCACGCTCCCAAGCCCACCTTGTCTTTGGGAATAAACAACCTCTGGATATGTTTCAGGTCAAGAACAACCGGGTAAAAATCAACCAAAGAAAGGGGGCAGATGTACATCGAGAACTCTAAGTTGGCAAAACCCCCTTTTGAAGTGAAGTACTAGACACCCTAGAATCCTCAAATCATCTACGAAGATGAAGACGCCCGGTGTATCGCTCCCACCCCACCCTCTTCTGATCTCCTTTTGCAAAGCCCCTCCTCTATTTAAGGACCTAAGAAAACAGCCCAATACACAAGAGAGAAAAGCTTCCAGTGTACAAGATGGAGGAGCCTCCAGTTCAACATCTGTAATTGCGAAGCACATCGGAGAGAATTTTGTTTATGCCAGAGAACGAAGCTATTCACCTTGTCGTCGTACCATGGTGGATCGAGGAAACCAACCTCTGAATAAAGTTGGGATGGACAAGCATCATGTGCACAGATCATCATATGGTCCAACTGAGATCACTCAAGGGCTTGAGGGACAATATACATCGGGTAAATAGTTGTTTGGGTAATCCCCAAGACTCTGAAATAAATTTAAGTTTTTCTATGACGAGTTACAATATTTTAGCCTCGAACTGCCGAGCAGCAAAAAATAACAACTTCAAATGACACTTTTAAGGATCTAAATACCAGTCACAGCCTTGATGTGGTGATTTTGTTAGAAACTAAGGTAACTATAAGCTCTATAAGAATGTTCTTCAATCAAATGGGACTCACAGCCTCCTCCCACGATAAGCAGAGCCAGCAGAACCTGGATTCTTTGGGATTCTATAATATTTCTGTAAGTGTTAGCGAGATCAACTCCCAGGTAATTCATGCCAATATCAAAAAAGGAAACTATGACGAATGGGTCCTATCTGCTGTATATACAAATCCCAACCCTAATGCCAAAGACACTCTTTGGGAGAATTTATAGAATAGAGCTCAAATAAATCAAAGGCCCTGGTTGGTTTGTGAGGATTTCAACGACATTAGGGGCAATCAAGGCAGGAGAAGTTTTTCTCCTCCATCAAATCCATCGAGAGGCTGTAGATTCATAGAAATAATGAACAGCTGCAACTTGCTGGAGGTAAATAACATTGGACCTCACATGACTTGCTCCAACGGGAGAAGGGGTTTGGCTAACACCCAGTAAAGGATCGATTGGGCCCTCTGCAATCTGAAATAGAGAACTCTCTTCCCTGAAGGTATTGTCAAAACTCTGCCTAGATTATATTCTGATCATTCCCTTCGTGTGATCATGACAAAAGGTACGCATCCACAACTCCCTTTTAACAAACCTTTTAGATTGAAAGCAGTTTGGATTCTTGACCCTTCTCTTAGAGATGTTATATCTAATGCCTAGACTGATAATTTGAATTTGATTGAATCTTTAAATGCTTTCACCGCGGAGGCTCAAGTCTGCAATAAGAATGTGTTTGGGAATATCTGTTAAAGGAAAAGGTGGATTCTAAGAAGGCTAAATGATATTAAAAAAGCTTTAGAGAACAAATTCTCCTACAACCTATTACTCCTTCAAGAGAGTCTCACCAAGGAATTTAACCTCTTTCTTCTATAAGAAGAAATCAATGGTATCAAAAATCTCATCTTAACTAAAATAAGTTAGGTGAAAGAAACACTAGATTATTCCATTTAACTACTCTTATTAGAAGACGAAAATTCAAAATAGCTATGCTAAAAAATGAAAACTGTCACGCCCCAAACTCCGGGTCACGTGAAACACCCACAAATAACAAACCCGAAAATACACTCGCAAATTAAACCATAAATGCATTGTGTATAATTGTCAAACGGCATACATTACACGGTTCCAACACCGAAAAAATATGTTACAACATACATGTAACAGATAGAACAAAAAGGAATACTACAGTTCTTCTACCTTTCTGGCACCTCCAGATCAACCTGCGTGATCGGTACCTGAATAAAATCAAATCCCACGTCGTGAGCCAAAACTCAACAGATACTAGACAACACATGCAATATAAACTAAACGTGCTAAGAAAACGAGGTGCAGCTTTAGACTCTCTTTCAAACCTTTAAAATGAGTTTTCACATGCAACGAAAAAACAAAGATACAAACCATCTTTTCACTCACTCACAGAAGCCCTGAAAACAGTTTGAAAACGGTTTTTAGATCGTGATTCACACGACTCTTAAAAACAGTTTGAAAATTAGTCTATCCGTCCCACAATACAATTCATGCAATCCATGTAACTTCTCGGATTTCCATCGAAGGACCACAACCCCCATCTATGCAACGCATATAACCCGTGCAACACACACAACGCACGCAACCCGTGCAACACACTTCTTCACGGACTTTCATCACAGGACCATCATCCGCTCTCATCACATATCTTCACGAACGTTCACCGTAGAACCATTATCCGCCCTAACTAAGGCCTTGTTGACCAGAGCCAACGTATATCTTCACGGACTTTCACCGTAGGACCAAAATTCGCCCTTCATATGCATATCTTTACGAACTTTCACCGAATGACCAAAATCTGCCCCACGTATGCAATATAAATACAATTCTACGTATTAACAGGCATCTCTACACATGCCTAAATCACGGGATAAAACCACATCAAAACATGCATACTAAACTAGGGTTTAAATGCATAAAGTCACGTATAATCACTACGTTACACAAACCACGTCACATGCTACACACGCGACTCACTCAACACTTGCAACTCATGCAACATCCATCACATGCATCCGTTCCTCATATTCCACATAACCATGCCTATAAAACTTCTGAGTTCTAAAGCATGCAACTACGATACACGTAACGATACCAAAACTATGTAATCCACTTATATAATCCGTACATAAATAAACAGTTATAAATGCACATAACCATGTATAGCAATACATCATAACGTCACCCGTCAAAACATCACCCGACCAACCCGTTCCCACATCGGAACAACCAACACCTAACCCGGAGGCCAACACCTGAACCTCCCACAGAATGGTTCTCATCAAAATTCACCTTTAAACCGAATTACGAACCCACACGTCCCGCACATAACCAGCATGCACACAACCATGCCACAACACTCAAAACTAACCAAGCACGTCACACCCGAGGACGGCACCACAAAAACACCCGAAGCCACGACACGACTCCCAAAGCCACAACCTGACCAACCCAACCCCGAAAAGAATCCAACAGTATTTCAATTGATTAATCCCATAACTAATAAATTGAATACTATTGAAACCCAATTGAAAACCAAGAACTAACCACCAAACCACCAACACAAAACTGCTCAAGTCCAGTCGACTGGATCCCAAGCCCCAGTTGACTGAACAACACACAGAAAAGGCCAAAAACGCCCAAACACACTATCCAATCGACTGAACTCAAGCGGAAAATAGTTCCGAGCTACGGGTTTCAACCTCCAAACCCCGAATCAACGCCTCCAAACACCCATCCAACACCCTCGGACATCCACACGTCCAAGCTTAATACCAAAACCACAAAAGAAACACCTGACACCCGATTCCATCCACCGAAATTGCCAAAAAACGGGTTTTAAACTCAAAACTCAACTTGAAACAAACTCAGATCTACAGCAATCTAACCGTTAAAAACACACACGATTACACGTAGCACCCTTATAAGACACGAGAGTCTATGATCCTACCTCGGTGAGTTAAAAACTCGACGCCTCGAACCATGTGCAAAACCAGCCTCGCTGGAATGGAATTCTGTCCGGATGAACGCGTAGCCCACCATGCCAATAACAAGGATCGGCGGTTTAATTGTCGAAAATCGAGCCTCGAGCCCCCGAGAACTTAGAGAGAAAGCAGAGAGAAAAAAAACTTACTAGAGAAGTTTTGAAAATATCTTTTGAAAATATCTAACTTTAGATATTTATAGGCCTCCAAAATATATATTTTTTGAAAATATTAAAATTTGCACCACAATGCCCCACGGCCTTAGGAACCTGCCCCACATGCATATCTAGCCCTGATCATGTATCAAAAGCATTAAAACATGTTAAAGAAAAAACGCTAAACGCACATAGAAAAATGTCGAAAAAAATGGGTCAAGATCTCACAACTCTATCCCCCTTAAAGAAATTTCGCTCCCGAAATTCAACTCAAGGTCAAAACAAACAACCACGTCGATCGCAATCGACACAGGTACACGAGATGATTAGCCAAACCGTTCCTAGGATATAGTCAAACGATGTCAGGCATCCTAAACAACGACCAACTATCTCAAAGACACGGGATTTACAACTCACCCTAACTTCATATCATCACTAGCCACTGCCTCAACACAGCACACCACCATGGAAACCATCACCAACACCTAAATAGATGCAGGAAAGGAACTGGCCTAAAACTTGTATACTCAGAAAGTACCTCTGCTCGCTGAAGGCATATCTGCATCATCTGGCACAGCCGGTGCCTTCGAAGAACTAGGAGCTATGAGTGCATACGCTTGGGGCAATGTTGCTCTGCTCTGTCCACCATAACTCGGCGCTGTCGGCTGCCGTACCGACTGAATTGACGTACTCCCTCCTGTCATCCGGGAAGTCTGAACCGCAGGATAATGTTGTCGCTCCTGCACATACGAACTCTCTGGTGTGCTCACTGTACTCTGCGCACTCTCTCTCTAGGGATAGTTCCTCCGAATATATTCTGTCTGACCACATCCAAAACAAGTAGGCGGCCCTCTCCCATGTGACTGATCTGGTATGAGACTCTGAGACTGCCTCAACCGTGAATCCGGGTACTGCCTTGGCTGTGGACAATCTGATACACAATGCCTTGGCTGTTCACATCAGTAACACCTGACCTCCCTCTGGTCTGGCCTCCCTGACAAAGCCACTGATGGTGCTGGTGTAGAGAACTGTTGTGGTCTAGATGGATGAAAGCTAAGACCAGAGGACCTTTGCCTCTTGCTAGAACGCCCACCTGTCCGCGCCTCTATCGCACCATGAGGTGTCTTGGCCTCCCTGGAAGCTCGGATCTCAGTCAAAGTGTTCTCCACCCTCACTGCTGCCTCCACCAGCTCTGTGAATACACGAAATTCCATTGCAACCACACGCTCCCTGATCGCTGGCCTTAAGCCCAGCTCAAACCTCGTAGATCGTAGCTCGTCTATGCTCACCAACTCCGGTGCAAACCGGGACAAGCATGTAAACCTGGCCTCATACTGCATAACATCTATGGCCCCTTAGGTAAGAGTGTAGAACTCCTCCTTATATAAGTCCCACTTCGAAATCGTGAAGTATTTCTCCAGAAACACTCCTGTAAGGCTGCCCATGTGACTCCCACAATGGTCATGGCATATTTTCACCACGCGTGAGCAGCACCCATCAGATGGAAGGTAGCAAAAGAAACTCGTAACTCGTCCTCCTCAATCTGCAATGTGTCCAGGATCCGAATCACCAACTCCAACCACTTTGTCGCCATAATAGGGTCAGGGTCTCCAGCAAATGTAGGCGGATCCATGCACCTGAACTACCGCATCGCTACTGTAGCCCTCACCTTAGGTACTCCCTCTCTCTCCCTAACGATCTCACCTCTAACCAACTGCTGGATAGAACCCACTAGCACACGCAAAAACTTCGTCGCGTCCATCGGTCCTAGGGGAGCATTTGCATCCCCAACATCAGGGATAGGAACATCCCCTTGGCCAACACCACGGCCTTGGTCTCGACCACGGCCTCGCCCTCTCCTCGCTGACATTGCGTCTATATGAAAAAGACAGAACATGAGATGCAGCATATAGCATAAACCACAAAAGCATGCTAACATATAAGCACATAGGTTCATGCTAAACAACCTGGGCAAACATTCTAGCAATAGGTAGCAAATATCTTGAATTTCCAAAATAATGGATCATGAGCAAATAAACACGGAGACCGACATAATGCCCTGGTTGGGCTCATGCCGGCGGCACAACAGGATAACCCAAAAATTAGAAAGACGATTAAGAAGGGGAATCAACTAAATTTTAGAGGGAAAGTCTATCTAAAATGAGGAAACATATAGCACTTCGGCAGGAAAACATAGCTACGTTGATCGGACTGATTCAACCTAAAAAATTCTAAGGACAAACGGGCAGCATGACGGTAGAAAACTAACTCTCACAGGTATTACAAGATTTTGAAAGGAACGAGCCTATGTCAAGGGGGAGTGAACCAACGACCCGGGACGACCCTGAAGGAGAGAAACTGCCCTAGAAGTTTTAAAACAAAACACGAGCATGACATCGGGAAGAAAATTATGGTAAGAAAAATCGAATATGGTAAAAAATAAAACCCGGGTAAGAACCCGAAAGAAAAGCTAACCTAAGCACAGGATAACAGAAAATCCGGGTTGAACCCGAAGAAAGAACTAGCCTAAACTTGATCAAAACAATCCTAATAATATACAAACAAAATATATAATGAAGAAAAATACATAATCCTACTAGGGTTAGCAACACCTAATTTGGGGGGTCTAAGTTCACTATATGCAAAATGTCAATTTTGGTCAGTTAAAAAAGGTACCTTCTGAATAGAGTCGGGTATATACCTCACATGTAGAACATGGTCAAATAGTACACCTGGACTCTTTTACTGCACCTATGATAGCGTACAGTCAGCAAGGGTTACCCGTCATCCTAACGATCCCCGAAACGAATTAACGTTTAGGGCATCAAGTTGACCAGGTAGGGGGGTTTGAAGAACAATGCATATGCATGCAAAAATGCAAATAAAAGTTTTTATTAAGAACCAATGATATTTTCGAGTCTAACCATCTTATTTGATTTTATAAACCAGTCCCCAGTAGAGTCGCCAAAAAATATTGTATAACTCGAATTTGGGATTTATGGGTCATTTTAAAAAAATGTTCAAAAATAAATAATTCAAAGAATGTTTTTAAAAAAAATCTTTTAACACCTTGAAAACTAAATTTTAAAAATTCTTTTTGTTGAAAATAGATTCTCTACTTAGTTTTTGAGAAAAACTAAGAAAAATAAAATTGACTACTGATCTTTAAAACGTTAACCAGATAAAAAAGGTTCGGGCGCTAAGGTACGAATCGGAAAAGATGTTAGGCACCCCGTTCGCCCAACTGTAAGGTTGGCCTCTACTAATCATTATTAGTTCTTTAATATGATTTATCAAATGCATGCAAATAAAAAAATGGTGAAAAGAGAACATTCAAAATCAAGTATAAAAAATACATAAAATATGTACATAATACTCCAAAACAAATAAGTGTCAAAAAAAAAATTCTAAGTCCTATAGCATGTAATTTCTATCTAAAAGATACATGAAACATACTCACATGTAATATTGTTTTAAGCAATCTAAACTAACACGATTTGGTTAAAAGAATAAAATGCTAAAATTTCTAAAATTACCTAAACATGGATTGCTAAAAAAAAAAAAAGCAACACAATATGTATAATATGCATATTATTACCTAAAAGTTGTAAGAAACATATAAAAAGTTCTAAGTTAAAAATTAATCAAAATAATAAAATCTAATAACAAACACTTTGTATTAACAAGTAAATATTTAAAATTTTAATTTGAAGAGGAAAGAGATGAAAAAAAACTTACAAAAGATTGATTAAACCAAAATAAAAAGGATTTATAAAATGCTTTTGAACTAATAATAAAAAAAACCTAACTATTTACATAAAAGATAAAAAACAAAAAAGAAAAGAAGAACAATAACTAGCATAAAAAGAGTATTTTTATGATTTTGTACTTTTTGTGGTTAATAAAAGAAAAGAAAAGAAAGACAAGTTAAGTACTAGAAAAAAAAATAAAACTATAAAAAAATGGAACATTTTTATGGAAATAAAGCTAATAATAAAAAAATAAAAATAAAAATAAAATACTAGAAAGAAAAAAAAATTACACTATTGTTAAAAGAAAAAGGGAAAAAAAGAAAAATAAAAACTAGCAAATGAAAATTAAATTAACACTAGTGAAAGAACTTTAAACTAATATTAAAAAGAAAGAAATGGAACATTAAAGAAAAAGAGATGGAACATTATAAGAAAAGAAATAAAGTTGATAATAAAAAGAAAACAAAATACTACACTAAAAAAATGCTAGAAAAATGAATTACATTAAAAAGAAAATAAAGAAAAAAAATGAATACTAGAATATTAAACTAATACTTAAAAGGAAAGAAACATTGAATTAATATTACAAGAAGATAAATGCTAGAAATAAAGAAAAAGAGAGAAAAAGAAATAGAATGCTAATAAAAGAAAATTAGACTAATTAAAAGAAAAAAAATAAAAAATAAATGTTAGATCATTAAATTATTATAAAACGAAAGAAAAATAAAAACAATAAAATACTAGAATTAAATGAGTGTAATATTGATAATTACAATTATTTTTTATGTAAGTGTTTTGATTATAACAATTAACAACATTAACAAGTTATAATTGTTATAAATATTAGCACTATTTAATGTATAATGATAATGTGCTTAAGTGTGAAAGTACAAATTAAGCAATTAATTTAAAAAACTAAGTTCAATGAAATAAATTAAAAAACAAAAGAAATGTACAAATTAAAATTAGAAATTAACCCAATCACTCCAAAAGAGAGAAAGCGGAATTTAGAAAGATCGGGGATCTAAGTGGGGTATCTAGATTACCGGAGAATCCTCAAGTTGGGAATATGCTCTAATAGGTTGATCCTTAGGTAGTGATCTAAACAGGGCTTCAATGTAGGTGTCGGAGGTTCGGAACTCGGTGTTTCGGCAGGGTTTTGGCGTCGGGGCTTGGAATTGTTCAGCGTCTCGGCAGAGCCTCACTCTCAAAATCTCTCACTCATTTTTTGTCCTTGAAAACGTACCCGATGTACAGTATTTATAGAGTTTATCAGCCAATGAAATGCTGCCACGTTTTAGGGACACGTCAGGCCATTTGGAGTTGGCAGTCGCCACCATGCAAGTTGGCGGTCGCTATGTTTTTGA